>VDFB02153249.1:0-19329 GCA_007258455.2 Sequoia sempervirens | reverse complement strand
GAAGGCTTTGGAAAATTTTAAGAAAGGCAAATCCCTACATAGATCCATGTGATGCCCATGCATTTATCAAGATGGAGGGAATTAATATCGATAGACCCCAGTGCAGCCTTAGATTCTCTTAAGATATCAAAGTCTCTTCTGAAGAAGAGCAGAGAAGAAGTACCCATTGAATTGTTCAAAAAAATTGGGGTACTTATTTTGAGTGTGATGAACTAGAGTTGGCTCAACAAATTTTTATGGAGGCATTAGGAAATGGAATTTGGGTTGAATTCGTAAATAAAATCCTGAGTGCCAATTATGCAATTTTTTTTGTGCACTTTAAGGATATGGAATTCTTCCATCAACTAGAATAAGATGGTGTTTCACTTGAGTTACCATGGGATAAAGTCAAAACACTATTTAATCTTGCTAGGTTGTTTGAATAGCTACATGATACTGAAAAAGAAAATCTTTTATACAAGCCAAAATTGTTCAAGTTTCCTAATTATATGGATGCATATCTACATCTTGCAACCATGGCTCAAGCTTGGAATGAGATCAAACTAAGCCTAGAATTGATTGGGGATGTACTTAAGGTGGATAAAAGCTCATCAAATGCTTTATGTATGCTTGGAAACATGGAACTAAAAACAAATGACTGGATTAAAGCAAAAGAAACAATTAAAGTAGCATGCCAACTTGTCTTGGCTAATGAAGCAAAATGAAAAAACTGATGAAGAATGAAGGATTCAGATGGAAAGGAGAAAGCAAGAGGAAGAACTTCAGCAAGTGATTAAACAAGAGGATAAATTTGAATGTGTGAAGGAATTATCAAAGATTAAGCTTAAGGACATGGATGATGACAATGATGAGGTTGGTCAGTCTGAGAAGAAATAGAAGAAGGAAAAGAAGACAAAGAAGAAGGATAAGGACCACAAGGCTTATGATTCTTATATGGAGGAACCTGATGTTTCCATGGAAGATGAGACAAGTTATATGAGCAATAACGCACAAGATGATGAAGAAAATTCCCAAGATCTTCTTGCAGCTGCAAGTCTAGAAGACTCTAACATGGCAAGAAAAATTCTCCAATTTCAACAAAATCATGAAGGAGACATACAAACTCTGATTTTGAAGATGATGAACCATTGCAGAAACAGAGTCCGAGAGAAGATGATCCATATGATGATGATATCTAGGCTTTGAGCTTTTAACCAATCCCAGCTCCTATTTTCCAAGACAAAAATCCCCAAGGCCCAGAAGCCAGAGATGGCAGACTTGAGCACTCCTGAACGACTTATTTAGGGACCATTGGCAAACAAAAAATAGATGAATTAATATATTTTCAATTATAGGTGCTTTTAATCTAGAATCTAATAGAAATATAAATCATAATACATTGAAGGACACATAAAATGTTCTTAAATAAAGACTAAAATAGGTTTCTGGTAAAAAAAAGAAAGAGGAAAAATGAAAAGACAACATACAAATCATTCATTTGAGGTTTTTGATAAGATCTAATTTAAATTCATGTCAAATGGACAAGCATATTTTATTGACTAAAAATTTTGAGGTAGCTTATCCATCATCATTATTGCATACATCATCTTCTTCTTCTTGGAATCTATCATAAATGCACCAAGCCCATAATTGATTGGGGATGCACTTAAGGTGATAAAAACTCATCAAATGCTTTATGTATGCTTTCCAACATGGAACTGAAAACATATGACTGGATTAAAGCAAAAGAAACAATAAAGTAGCACTCCAACTTATCTTAGCTAATGAAGCAAAACGTAAAAGTTGGAAGAACTTAACTAGTTGGATGCAACAAGAGGAGCAATTTGAACGCAGGAAGGAATTTGAAGAGTAAGAGTAAGGATATGGATGATGATGATGATGAGAGGCTGGTCGTACCGAGAAGAAAAAAAAAAAAGAAGGAAAAGGAAAAAGTAAGGATAAGGACCAATGTTTATGATTCCCCTTATATGGAGGAACCTCGAGCGTTGCTGGAAGATGAACCAAATTATATGAGTGATAAGGCACAAGATGATGCGTAAAAATTCCCAAGATCTTCTTGTAGATGCAGTGTGTCCTCATGACTCGATGATGCATGCAGACAAATTTCTAGTTTCAACAAAATCAATGGCGGAGACATGCATACTTTGATTCTCAAGATGATGAACCATTGCAGAAATAGAGTCCAACAAAAGATGATCCATATGATGATGATGTATAGGCTTCCTGAGCTTTAACCAAACCTAGCTCCTATTTTCCAAAACAAAAATCCCCAAGGCCCATGGGAGATAAATGATGAGCATTTGATAGATTGGGTGCACCATGTAATCCATAGTTGGCACTGAGACCCTTGGCCAAACCCATAGTGGAGCATGTCACTATTCCTTTCATTGTGAAGAACAATGGTGAGGTGGACATGTTGGAGGCGATTAGCTTGCTCACTCAAAGCATTGTACAGTGTACAAGGCCTCTAGTAGAGCCTAATGTGGATGAGACTTCTAGGCCCAAAGTTCCACCCCACCATTTTCACGCATACATTGTTGTTTGCACGCATGATTATCAAAGTGATTGGGATGCAACTACACAACCTACATCAGCTATAGAGGGGATGGTTATTACTAAATGAAACATTTGGCATTGATACTCAGGTAAAATTCAACAAGTTCATTTAATTTTGTTTATTAAATTCTATTTTGAGATTTAAGAAAAACTAAATTAGTACAAAATCAATATGATGAAAATTTAGGGTCAGAGTGTTCATGATACATGCACCATTGCTGCAGACCCCTATTTCTTTTCGACATCGAGTCCACAAGTATGCAACTAGTATTAAAGAAATAATTATTGCATGTGAACAGTTGAATGTTATTTGAATTATCATCTTATAACACACTTTGGATGTCTAACATTTTTCTAGTGGACCTTTGAGCTTCACACCTCGCTATTCATGTCCTCAAACAACTTTCACTCAGGTAACCTTTATTCATTAATTTGGTGTTGTAAAACAATGTTAGCTAGTTTTTGTAATTTTGTATATAAAAATCTAAAAAATTGATGAGAAACACAAACATTGGTTGGTCTTGTGAGATCCTAATTATATTTACCATTTAATGTCCATATCATTCTTCCATTCCTATCACCACACATATTTTAACCATTTTATATCACATATCCCAATCTTTAACACCTTATATATTATACCACCTTCCTCCATATTTCATCTTATACATGTATCCTTACAAGAAACCTTTCCTTTTTCTCATTATTGACCAAATCTCCTATATAGTATTACTACACACCTCAAGTTCCCACTTCATGTCCTATATTCAAACCTTAGACACCACCTAATTCACTTTATGGTCTAACATTCCCTCCTAATTACATCCCGTTGACCTCTAATAATTTACCTTTAATTTGTTTTATTATCCCATCCTAGCTCATCCAATTTATCTCTACTAGTCCATTTTATGTTTCATCATCTCCTCTTGATTGTGTCCCATTATCTTCTCCTAATTCACTTTATGTTCCTTTATTCCTTCCTAATCCCATCCCATTAGCATTTAATAGTTCACCCTATTTTCCATGATCACCTCCTAGCCCATCCCACTAATATCTAAAAGTCCATCCTATGTTTCATTATCCCCTTCTACTCCCATCTTATTGTACCATCTATTATCACCCTATGTTACATCATCCCCTATGTTCCACCCTATGTTCCTTTATCCATTCTATGTTATACCATCTTTGTCCATGTTTCATCCTATAAATCTTCTCCATTATTACTACACACCTCAAGTTCCCACTTCATGTACTATAGTCAAACCCTAGACACCTCCTAATTCACCCTATGTTCCATTATTCCCTCCTAATCCCATCCCATTAACCTCTAATAGTTTACACTATATTTTGTTATCCCATCCTATCCCATCCCATTAATCACTACTAGTCCATCCTATGTTCCATTAACCCCTTCTATTCCCATCCCATTACCCTCTCTTATTTCATTGTATGTTCCATTATCCACTCTTGGTCTTGTCCCATTATCTTCCCTTAATTCACCCTATGTTCCTTTATTCCCTCCTAATCCCATCCCATTAACCTCTAATAGTTCAACTATTTATAACCTAAACTACTTACAACCTACTAATCTATTGCCAAATCTGCTTTTAAACATCTTATCAAACAAAATATGTCTTAACGGATACATCTTTCCTACAATAAACATTTTTCATATCAAGCTACTCTTTTCTGACAAGAAAATCTTATAGTTGTTGATCTGTTTGGTATTTGAGTCTTTTATTGCTTGATTTATCTTATTGTCCTATTCCAATGTTCCTCAAGGATATCTTAAAATGATTAGAGGAGCAAGAATGGGGCAATGTCATTGCTTTAATATGTCATGTTTGTGGAATGTTTTTAAGAATTGTTATGATAGGTATGTTTCCTTGTGTATATTGGGCTGGATTCGAGCATTAATAAATCACCCTATGTAGATAAGGTCATTGAATTACCCTTATGCATTAGGGTCGACATGTTGTGAAGCTATGTTCCCTTAGATATTCTAAAAAGGTTCTATATGTCTAGTACATTTAAGAACAATCCTTTTTTTTGTTTCTCTGTCTTGACAATGGATACTAAAGTCACCAAGGTTTATCTCAACTTGGTGTATATATATCCATTTATCTCTTATCAAAACTTTAGGAAAATGAAAACAGACACCGCCATAGAAACTTATGCCTTGGTGTGCATACATTTGCTTGTCACATAATAAACCGCTCTATGATGATAAAAAATGCACAAACTAAAAAGCACCTACTATATCAATCCATATGTTGCCATTTGCATCACTCATTGATTAACATTCACTATCTTATCACTATCTTTCTTCTATACTAATCTTTCTTCCATTTCCAAATCGTTCATATTCTACTCTTTCCAATTCGTTCACCTCTATCACATCTTTTTAATCTTTTTTGAGAGTTGAACTTTCATGATTTCATTCTTATGTCAAACTCTTGAGGGGGTATCGTGCATTCATTTTTTTATTTCACTGGGGCAAACTAGGACATGTCACTTTTTTTGAAACAACGCTAAAAAAATGCATTGTCTCAAAGAGGGACAAAATGTAAACACCTAATTCTGACTAAATGAATTAATTATCATTTTCATTTCATCCTGATAATTAAATAATTTCATATTAATTAATTAAATTCACATTATCTATTCCTCTATGTTAATTAACTAAATAAGGTTATTTAATTAATTTCCTAATTATTCTTCTATTCTAAAAGTTTAATTAAATAATTCATTATTATTTAATTAATTATCCATTTTTCACTTCCTAAATTAAATAATTGTTTTAATTATTTAATTAATCTAATTTAATTCCTCAACATTATCTTCTTCCAAAATAAATCAAATCATATATTTTATTTATTAAATTCAATCTTGCACATGTAAATAATAATAAAATTTATTTGATTATTAAATACTCATGCAAATTACTTATCTATTTCTCATCTCAAAGTTAAAAAAATTATTATTTGATAAATTCCCACTTCTTGAATTAATTTTTTTTATTATTATTTAATTTATTTCTCAAACATTATTTAAAATAAATAAAATCATTTATTTAATTTATTGAATCCAATCTTGCACATTCAAATAATAATTGAATTTATTTAATTATTAAAATGCTCATGCAAATACCACCTCACTTATTAACTGAGACTTACTCTTAGTCCACTAATCAATCTAATTAGTCAACTCCTCAATCAAATCCACTTCACTCCCACTCACTTTGAGTCTTCTAATCAATCAATTTAGTTAACTAACTATCAATCTTAGTTAACACTTTAATAAATCCTCTTAACTAAATCATGTAATCAATTATTTGAAATCATGCATCCAATTAACTATTAATCAATTCCTCTCATCAATTCTCAACCATTGATCCTTTTCAATCTCTCATATGATCATGATCGTTGTGTTGAACACCCAAAATACTAAGAAGGGGGGTGAATATTATTCATTGAAATTCATTAATCTTCTTCAACTTAAACATTCATTCATAACATCACATCAAACTTGCAGAAATGGAATTGAACAATTAAAGCATGCATCACATCAATGAACACAAGAACACCAGATTTACATGGAAAACCCTTGAAAGGGAAAAACTATGGTGAGGATTAGCTCAGAATGTATTATAACTAGTTACAATGGATTACAAAATGGAGGAATCACTGTCCAAAAAGAATGGCTCACTACCCAATGGACTCACTCTCCAAAATAGAAAGAGAGAGAAGAAAGGGTGGCTCACTACCAAGGATGGCCTACTAATGATGCATCTACAACATGATGAAAATACAGTTCCAATAGATCTTTGAAAACCAACTTCACACACTTTATACTTCACCACAATCACACTTCACACCTCTCTACATCAAATCTTGCACACACACTCTACATCCATTCAAATCATACTTCGCACAATGAAAGAATCTTGTATATATACTACAAACAAGCATAGCATCAATTAGGTCGGCCTAATTAGATGAAACATGCAACACCATAAGTTGTTAGCTCAAAACTCCATCACACATGATTTGAGGAATAATCTAAAATGTTTTCTTTATCAAAATAGGTTGACATGACCTATAATCACTCTAATAAATCTACTCCATACATAACTTTGCACGACCCCAAAACACTTAGGTTGGTACCACATAACAAAACTAGTGAAGCCACGATTGAATGAATCAATGGTTCATCCAAAACTCTACATGTAGACCATCAAGTCACTTGAAACTTGGAGTGCATACTTATCTGGCATCCTCAAACACTTCCTCAAAACCACACAACATGACAATCATCATGCACTCTACAACTACAACTCTATCATTACTAAGCCGATACTCTTTCAATGATATCTTCAACTACGGAAGACATATAACTATGAAACTTTGGATCTAGACACCTTCAACACATTCCATCACACCTCAAAACCACATGGCAAGATGATGCAACATGGAGCAATGTGGACCATAAAACTATTCCTCTATAACATGTTACTAAAATCTAGGACTTAGCTAATTTCACACTTGGTCTTCTCTAGTCTTCTCTGAACTATGTACATATAGATGCACCATCACTTCTACAATTTTTTTTCATCAATGAAAAACCATATACCGTCCATACACAATGATGCTCATTTTTCCAACAATCTCCCCCTTTGTCATTGATGGCAACACACTTCTCTTCTTCACTCACCCTTACTGATATATTTACATGATAGTAACTCCCCTATCTGCTTCACTCCCCCTTTCTATATTATCCATCAAAAGTGACAAAACTTGCACCGTAGCACTATCTACTAACTCCACATATGTACATTGAAATCAAAAAACTATCTACACAAAAAAAATGTACATATTAACTAGATGAGGGTAGAATACCTGGATATGATGCCTTCAATTTTGAAAGGTGTTCCTCCCATTCTTTCTTTGCTAGCTCCCAATGCTTCTTGGATAAAGAAAGCATATGACACTAACTTTCGAACTTAATATGGAGGTCTTCTCCTTCATCTGGAGAACTTGGCACTTGATTCTTTTGCACAACTTTCTTAGCATCAGCCAAAAATCTAGTTAGAGATGTAAGCATTGCACTAAATACCATATCTCATATCTGATTGCACTACATTATGTTCTCTTTTTTCTCCTATAGTAGAAATAATTGACCATGTGTATTTTCAATGATTGCTCTTGTAGCTCCATTTGTATCACTCACTAGATTATAAACACTTGAGGATTGAGAAATTTGAGACTCAATAAAGTCCATCTAATCTTTGATGCTCCTTGTATAAACTAGCCACTTCAAATAGAGCTGAGATAATTTTTTGGCTTCTTCCAAACACTTCTGAACTTCCTTTAATTTTCCTTGCAGCTTAGCATGTAAAGTACCACATTTATCAAAAATCTATGCAAACCTTTTTATAATTGAATTTCTTTTCCATTTCCTTCACAATATTTTCTTCCAAACCAACAAAATATTCTTTAAAGGAATCAAGTAATAACCTTAATTGTTGCACACTGGATAAAGAATTATCAATAAATATTCTGGGAATACCTTCCTACAACACCTTCACAACTTCATCCACCAATTTTGTACTCTTCTAGTGAGTTTTAAGAATTTCCTTCCTTGCAGAGGCATGAAGTACATCACCAAGATGTAATTTATGAAGAGGAAAAACATTATCTAGATCTACCTGACCTTGTTTCATAGGGATTTGTTGCAGTTGTGTAGACACCATCGATTTGAATTGTAATTGCATATCTAATAGATCTTTTAATGAATCTCTAGAGGGTTCAGAGTATTCACCACCAGTTTTATTTTCTTCTTCATTCTTATTGTTCTTCTCCTTATCACCATTGATAGAACATTCTTCAGTATTCTTCTCAACTTTCAAAGGAGTCAGAGTTTCTTCTTTTTGTGCCTCAAACTTCTCTAGTATATATTACATGCCTTCTTTACTCTTCTCAACATCTATCTCCACATTTGGAGGGAGAAAATTCTATTCATTTTGAGCTTCATTATTCTTCGAGACAATCTGCTAATCTTATTTCTTCTCTTGATCAATAATATTTTCCACAATTGGAGGGGTGTTATTTGTCACCATATCTTCCTTCCCAAGCTCATGCTCATGTTGTTCATTGACAGGCTCATTGCTCTCTAGGAGGGTTGCATCTTCTTGCATCTGATCTTCATCAATTGGAGGAACTCCCAATTTTTTTACAAGTTCTTCAACATTTTTTTGTCTCTTTCCTTAGCCTTTCTATATCTTCGTTATCTCAAATCATAAGAGTATTAAATCTTTGCTTAGTCCCAAATTTCTTTCTATACAACTTAGATAACTTGCTCTATCCTCATGAGACAATGAAGAACCAATCTTCTCCAATTAAAAAGCCTTCATCTTAGCATCCTCTTGAATATCCTCTTGTCTTCTAGCACTCAACACACCTTACAAATCATCAGGAAATTGATCTTCAATCTCACCAAGGATAGTATTGAATGTAACCATGTATTTTACTATAGCCTCTACTATTGTCACCTTATCTTCATTATTTTCATCTAGATACATTGCAATAGTTTCCTTCAACATCCCAAACTCTATGTAATCTCATTGAACAATGCATCTAGCCTCATAGGACTATGCTCTCTAACAAGAGGGGGTCTTCTCTTTCTTCTTTCCCTTACCTTTAGGTGATTTTTATTTTTCTCTTGACTTAGAACTCTTTTCACTTCTTTGAAAAACAAAAGCTTTCTTTTCCTTTTCTAATTCCTCTTCACTTTTTGTATCCACCACATCATTTTTTATTCTTTTTGAATTGGTCTCTTTCTAAGAGACTTGAGACTTCTTTTTTCGGACCAACTAGGGTCCTTCCTCTTCCTCATCATCTTCTTCTTATTCTTCACATTTGATGTACTTTTCTCTTATTTCCTTTTCTTTCCTTCTTCTCTTTGCAGGTGTTTGTTGCGCAGTGGAGTTGGATGTGTCTTTCTTCTTGGAACTCCCTGCAGGATTTTCTCTAGAGGACTTTAGAGCATCAAAAGAGGAGAAAAAGGTTCTAGCTAACCTTCTTTTTCTTTGTGGAGTAGTCTACGGAGGGTAAAATATGTCTTTAGATCTCTCCATAAGGCATTCATGGGCACCATAATATCTTTCTAGATTAGCTTTCATCTTCTCAACCCTCTTTCTAATTTCCTTCTCCTTTTCAATATTTACTTAACTTATTTTCTCTACATATGTTCCAAACCTATCCATTGTTGGATCTCTAGGTTTACTCAACACTAACTGTGCAAAACTAGTAAGTTCAGCTTTTGCCACTTCATAAGCAAGCTCCAAAACCCAAATAGTTTTGGATTCACCTACTTCCATGAAGTAATGATCTCTACTCATTATGAATGTTATGTCATTCTTATACTTCTCAACAACACTTGTCGAAATCCTATATCTCTCTTGCATCTTAGCTTGGAATGTCTTGAAGAATCCCCACAACATGGAATTTTGGGAATCTAGGTCTGCAAATCTTCTCAAATGATCCCTTATTTGCACAAATACTGGAATACTATCATCCCATATAACACTATTTTCTCTAAGCAACTCCCTAAGAAAGTAAAACAACAAAAAAATAACAAGAGTACCATACTGGAATGGGTACCTTGACTCTTTTGTCTTTTGTAGGTTCTCCATCAAATACTGTCTCAGAAGCTCACAAATCAATGTCTTTGTCTTCCTTCACCATTTGGTATGTTGTATGAATTATAGTGGTAGAAATTTTTTTTTCTCTATTTGTATAGAAGATCTTATATCCAATCATCATTGAAGCATACTTCACTGACAAATCTTCAATATCATTCACCATTAGGGCATGCTTATCAAACTTTTCACTGATAGGTTGCATCACAACATCATTCTTTATGGCCTTCAATGTAGGAACCATTTTAGTGGAGCACAAACTAGTGATTTCCCTAATTGAATTCTTGTTAATCATGTGTGACATGTCCAACCACATGAATTTATCATGAATTCTACTCAGGAAAAACTCCACCCACTCATCCTCATAGCATAATTTTGAAAAGTTATTTCACACATCCAATTTCTTCTTTGTTAAACTCTCATACTTAGGTTTCAACTCAAAGTAATCACTAGTTAGCACCTTCTCCCAAAATTCCACCATCTTCAAATGATCATACTCTTCCATTTTTCATATGAATATAAATCTGCACATGCTCTGTGGCATGCATCAAACCACTTAGAACCCTAGAAAATGCACCTTCCTGATCTGTCTCCATAGATTTTTATAGGTGATTCTTGAATTTAGGTCTTGGTTGTTGAAGCACATCAATCACTTGTGGAGTAAACATCTTGAATTTCACAAAACTAGGATTTATAAGAAATTTATAAATACCTTGAGAAATTTCTCTAGTAGGTTTTGCACAGTGCCAGAATCGCTTCAACACTTGTTTGCTTTTCTCTCCACTTCAAATGCTTGATGAAAAATGACTTTTGAATATGTGAAAAGGCATATTAACCCTTTTTTAGTGACCTAATATGCATTAATTATAGTAGGTAAAGTTAGGTCAAAAAATTTGTCAAACCCTCACTATGTTATCACAAGCACTCTTAATCACTCGATAATTTTTTGTAATAATTTATTTTTCACCAATAGATCAACCATATCAATGTATCAATGTGTTGAAGATATCAGCATCAAATCTTTAGTAGGGGGTGGAAAGTTTTTTGCTAAAACTCCCCTTGAGACAAAGCTCTTTATCTAGTTTCTAGAAGAAACATCTACACCAACATTTGGCATAAATTCACTCTTCACCTCATTCTCTTCCTCTTTCTTCCATATCTTGTTCATCTCCTTCTTCATCTCCACCAGATCAATTTTCTTTATCGAATCATTCTTATTTTTGAACTAGAGGGTTTCACATTCTTACTTCTACAAAACTTAGCTATGTGTCCTAGTTTGTTGCATTTATGACATATGACACCTTTTTTCTAAACAAACTTACTTCTTGCCATTTTATAATTGCATTCAAAATCCTTATTCCCAAATCCATTGCATGTATAACGGTAACCATTGAATGATTGAAACATCATACCATTATTGTAACCATTCATCATTTGACTTCTACATTCACTAGCTTTATGACCAAATCTATTGCATGTATAGCATTGACCAAGAAAAGATTGAGTATTTTGATTCATCCTACTTCTATACTCTACTACTCTATGTCCAAATTTATTGCAAGAATAACAACAACCATTAAAAGATGAATACCTTTGTGCAACAAGTTGTATGATAGGAGGTCTCTTGAAATATTTCTTCTATTTTTGGACCTATCTGACATTGTTCTTCTTATCTCTAATCTTCGTTTGTTCATTATTCTTCTTTTCAACATTATTTGGAGTCTGATTTTCCTTTGAGCTTTCTCCTTTTCCAAACCATATTCCTTCTTTGTCCTTACAAACCTTTTGTTTTACAATCATTTTATCAAGCAAGGTGGAGCTCTTCTTGATTTTTTCTTTCTCCAAATATGTCCTCAAAGTCACTATTTCTTCTTCAAGTCTTGAACATTTTGTAGATTTGTCTCTCAATTTGGCATTCAAGCAATCTTCAACTCTTTTTCCTTCTTCAACTTACACTTTCAAATAGGTGGTTGTCTCATTTGATTGTTTGAGCTGCTCATTTGTTTCCTTAAATATTTTTGTAACTTTCTTGAGTTTTTCACTCAAATTCTTGATACATTCATTTGCATCCTTGATATTTTCTTTCAAATCTCTATTCTCACATTTTTCTTTTAAACCTAAATCATCAAGGGTTGATTTGAGTTCCCCTTCCATATCAACTTCACAGTCTTCTTCAATAAACAGTTCCATGATAATCTCTTCTAGAGGAATAAGATATTTCTTTGTTGCCATTTGTTCAACCTCCAAGATCTACCTCAGCGATTAATCCAATTGAAGGAAGATACCAATTGTTGGACACCCAAAATACTAAGAGGGGTGTGAATCAGTATTCACAGAAATTCATTAATCTTCTTCAACTTAAACATTCATTCATAGCATCTCATCAAACTTGCATAAATGGAAAAGAACAATTAAATCATGCATCACATCGATGAACAAGAGAACACCGGATTTATATGGAAAATCCTTGAAAGGGAAAAACCATAGTGATAATTAGTTTAGAATGTATTATATTTGGTTACAATGGATTATAAAATAGAGGACTCACTATCTAAAAATAATGGCTCATTGTCTAGGGTACTCACTATCTTGAATAGGAAGAGATAGAAGAAAGGGTGGCTCGTTGCCAAGGATTTTAATTCCCAAACCCTTAGGGTCGACATCAAGACAACAAAATTGGTGAAGCCACAACTAAATGAACCAACTGTTCATCCACAAATCGACACATGGATCATCAAGTCACTTGAAACTTGGAGTGCACACTTATTTGAAATCCTCAAACACTTCCTCAAAACCACACAACATGACAATCATCCATGGTGGAATGTGGAGCATTCCAATCATGCACTTTGTAGTTGTAACTCTACCATTACTGACGATACTTTGTCAATGATTTCTGCAATTGTGGAAGACATATAACTATGAAAATTTGGATCTAAACACCTTCAACACATTCCATCAAAACCTCAATACTGCATGGCAATATGTTGCAACGCAGAGTAATGAGTACCATAAAACTATTCCTCTGTAGCATACTACTGCAATCTGAGACTTAGCCAATTTCACACTTGGTCTTCTCCATTCTTCTTCAGACTATGTACATATAGATGCACCATAACTTCTACAATGGGTTTCCATCAATGGCAACACCATATACCATCCATACACTATCATGCTCATATTTCCAACATGTTGATCAATGTCATCAAGTATCTACAAATTTAATCATCCTCTCCTTCATTTATCATCTCAGATCATGTAAGAAAACTCTACTTGTATGTTGTAGGTGCTTTATGCTTATTGTGCTAAATACAAATCTAAGATCAAAAAAATATTGTACAATTTCTCCCAAGGTGAATTAGAGGAGCACAATGGAGTTACACATAGGTTGAATTAGATTATTTTTAATGATTGCATGTTTGCATTTCTTTTTGAATCAATTTACTTTTCTTGCTTTATTGTTGTGATCTTGTTTGATTGTGATTCTCATTTAATTATTCTATATTTGTTTCAATTTTAAAATCATTATGTTTTATGGTCATACAATTTCTATGCATTTACATCATTTAAGTTATTTTTTGTGTATACTAAGGTATCATTATGTTTGTTTATATAGCAATGTGGGCAAAAAAATTCAAAACTTCTCTCATGCAAAACAAGAAACCAATGCTTCCACAAAGTCCTACCACTTCCAAATCAAGAGTTATTATCTAAGCTATTGTGCTAAGAAATGTACAAGGAGAATGAATTGGATTATCCATACAATTCTTCATAGGGTAGAGCCATTTTAAGAAAATAAAAGATATTTATAGTTATTTGGATTTTTAACTAACTTTAAAAAGAAAGATATTGCATAACTGCATTAGAGAGGTAAAAAAGAATGCCAAATACATATTGTTATCCATATGATCTCTTTTTTAACTCATACAAGATAAGAAGTCAATCTTTTCCAATAAAATGGTATCTTGTTAGAAAAATTGGACTAAATTTATATGTGTGTGATTGTCAATGGGAAAAAGGCGAAACACATGCAATCATTTGTTGAAGATTTTAGATCTCCTAAAGAGAAACAAAACAAATGAGCAAGATCAAGTTGCTAGCAAGTGTCATTTAACATTTAAGTATTATATTTATGTTTTTAATGATTATTATATTTTTTTCTCAAAACTAACTAAAGTAATCTTATTGAATTACAGATAGTGTTACTCCATTGGTTGTTGATGATGATGATGTCAAAGGGAGTTTTAGTCATGAGAATAATACCATTGATAATGTTGGTATGATCTTTATTATAAAATATTTATTGATTTTTATGATTCTTAAAATTAATTATTTTTTTTATTTTAATTATAGATGGTTGTATTCCACAAGAAGATGAAGATGTGATTGGGGTTGTCACTAGTGAAGACCAAAGGATTGGTAATTTTTAATATCCCCATTTTATTAATGACATATTAAGAGCTTTTTTAATTTATTTTTACTTAATTATTATTATTTCTATTATAGATGGTTGGAAATCATCTAATGCTTCCAATGATAACTTCCAAAATTCTATTGATTATTTAAATTCACTATTCAAAAACTTACCAAGAAGAGTAGATGAAAAAAATATTTGTAGTCAAGGTGTTTAGAGATTTAGAAAATATTTTCAAGTATCTCTTGCTTCCTCTTCCAAATTTACATTGATCCCTAGCCCAAAGGACATTGCCTAAGAGATGAATATCACCATGATTTAGTCCAACAAAAACACACAAATGTCATTTTATTCATCAAAGAGGCAATGTCATTCATCAAGACTTGAATGAAAGAGTTGAGGAGCATGAAGAATTCCAATTCCCCTCTATAAGTGGTAGAAAGCAAAAGAAAAAAAAAAAGGTCTTGAATTGTTCAGACATAGCAATACAAGAAGAAAGGGTTATTATCAGGCAACAACATAGTGAGTACATTTATTCAAAATTATTTTAGTATTTTACATAGAAATAATTCTTTCTCTTATTTCACATGTTAAGAATATGTCATTGTAGCTTTGGATGATCAAGAGAATATTCATGGCATCAATTGACCTTCTCTATTGATCCAAACCAAACAAAATTAGATGAAATGCGAATTATAAATGGTAATTTTCTAACTATTAAATGTGTTCATTCATTAAATGGAATATTTCTCAGTTTCTATTTCTAACCATTTTTTTATACTTAATCAAATAAATAGTAGATACAATTTGTGGAACTCAACCATTAATGCTCAGTGTTATCCCTACTCAAAAATTTCAACAAACCATTCTAGGTAATCAAGGATGTTAATATTATTTAGATTATGTATATATTGTACCATTACACTTAATACTTTATCTATGTTGATTTATTAAATGCAACTTTAGATGATCAACAAAAGATTGGACAACATGGGTTACCATTTTCTATTGATCTTCACTAGACACCAGCAACAATGGATGCAATGCAATCTCAAGATGGTAAGAAATTATGGAATGATTTTTTAAGAATTTTGAATGTTTACTTTTTTAATTAATTGAATAACTAAATTACGTGATTTACAAGTTTTGATAACATTTTAATGGAGGACCATGATCAACACTATTATGGATAATTAATACATTTTACTATACTTGATTTTTTTTTATAGTATGTTTAGTACTTAATGTTAGATTGATGGTTTGGGGGAAAGGGATTCTTTCAGTGTGTAAGTTCAATTACCTTCTCCTTCAACAATTGGAGCTTGGACAGAGTGGCTTATAGATTCAAGATAGAGACATCATTTGTATGTTGTATTTTTGACTTGCATAGTATATGCACAAAATTGGCCAATTGGCCTAATTATACTTAATGTAATTATACTTGAGGTTCATAGTTGTTGACCCATTGTATTATTAATTATTAATTTGATTCAGTGTTTATATTTTTATGTACTATTGAAATTACTTTGTTAATAGAATTGACATATTTTTTGCTTATGTATACAAGTTACATTCATAATTATGAGGTACATGTTTGTAATTATTATTAAAAGTAAGATCTTTTTTATAGTTAGAATCTAGGGTATGCTACAACAATTGGTTTCAAATCTTATTCTTTGGTTTATGGTACAAAGGTCATAATGCTTCTTGAAATTAATAATACAAGGATGTAATAGTAACCATGCAAATAATTGGGTGACCTATTCAACTTAAGGAAAACTCTACATGATTTATAGTTGCAACAAAAATGTAAAGAAAAACAATGTTCTTTTGAACACCTAAGTTTGTAGTGTATGATTTTAAGGATGTATTGAGAAAACTCAAAGGATTCATTAATTCATTGTCCTTATTTAATACTTTGAGAACGCATACAATAAGGAAATATAGAGATATTTTATTTACTAGACAACATACTTGAATTCAACTAGTCTTGTAGCATATTCCTACAACAACAAGAATACATGTCAACTCTCCATGTCTTGTCAACACAATCCCTTTCGATGGAAATTTTTCCCATTTTAATTTTAGAAAAATAAGAGAAAATAATACTTCCTTGAAAAAGGTTCAAACTTTCATGCCAAAAATAAATCCAAACCTTGGACTCCCCCTTCACTTACTCTACCACTTATACAATTGTCTCATTTACAAATTTCATCCAAATAAATTCTTAAAATTAATTTTCCTCAAAATTAATTTAAATACATATTTTATTATTATTATGAAATAATTGTTATTTTCTAGCTTAATGAAAGGGTCGTGAAAATAACTTTTACGATATGGGCTATTGCCCCTAAGTATAACAAGTCTCAAGTATATTAAAACATTCAATAACTAGGAGGAAAATTGATTATAAGAAGGGTATCAGACACTTTTCCCCTAGAAGCTATAACCTTTGTTATAAACACAACTATATTTAATTATACTAGAAAACTATAGGCTCACAATAACAAGTTTTAGGAAGAGCATGCAAAGCTTATAAATGAAATTAAAAAAGTGAGAGAGGTACCCTTGAAAAGCTAAAGATTTAAAGTCAAGGGAAATTTCTAAAATAATTTGTATTCATTATTCATATGCCATAAAGTGAAGATGCATTTCTTAAAGGTGGTAGTGATTTAAGGGAACAATCATAGATATCTAGGAAGTCAAGAAAGACACTTAGAAATAATGCCATTGCAAATATTGAATGATTGATAAATAACATTTTCAAGGAGATGGTACAAAATTTAATAAGGATGGTAGATGCTAATGGGAATATTACAAAAATGTCAATCATGTATAAGAAAGAGTTCTTTCCTTGTATAAAGGTGTACAATAAATGGCTTCCTATAGTTCAATATTAAAAAAATAGTTTATATGAATGCTAATATGGCCTAGCTTCCACTACTAGGATTTCATCTATCTTTTAGGCCTTTGAATCACTCTATGATGTCTTCGCTTTCATAGGCCGAGTAATAAATAAACTTAAAACAAAGAGAAGGAAATTTTGGCATGTTGGTTATCAAGGAATACCTCTTTTATTTGATTCAAATAATAAAATAAATACCCTTTGGATTTGGAAAGGTGATTTATAGTGATAGATTCCTCTAAACTCTTGCTAGAGGAAAATTAAAATTGACCTTACTCTATGTAGTATGAGGTTGGATAAAATTCTTAAGCTAGAGATAAGAAATGAAATTTTTATTTAAGATACAAGGATAAATGCATAGGGTGAGAGTATATTTTTTTATTCATTATCTTGCCATGCATCTATGCTTGTTTTTTAATAAAATATTCTTATTTTATATTTATCTTACTAAAATATTTATGCTTAATGACAAGTATAAATTTGATTAAAAAGAAATCATAAAATAACAAACTATAAAGCTATCAACATGACCACTCGAAAGATGGTGGATTTCTTGAGTTTGATTTTCTAGGTGATAGTATAATGAATGACAAGATGGATGTATGACAAGAGGTAGAGGTAATATTTAACATTGATATGCTATGATTTTTGCATAACATGGGAATATGATTCTTTAATTAGGCATTCAACATTATTAAGTAAATTTAATTGTTAAGTAGGTGATCATTAAATTAACTATGGAGCATTAGTGCTATATAAAAAGTAGAAACTCTCATTTAGCACAAAATACTTTATTTATTTACCTCCCAACAGAAAACCAAACAATCTTAAAGTTAGCAATTATTATAAAAACACTATAACCCATGACAAACAATACATATTACAAAATTTAGAGCAATTCACCGCAGTGGAAAATTGATTGCATTAAAAGTTTGTGATTAATTTTCCCTGATAGTGAATTGGTGGTGAATTTTCCTTGAGGTGAATTTGTCATGGCGGTGAATTTTCCCACAGTAAATTGTTGACGGTGAATTTTCCAACAGTAAATTGCTAATGGTGAATTTGCCTGATGCCAAACATTAGAATGCTTAAAATATAAATTGATAATCCAGCACATATAAGTCTCAAAGTTTATCACAGCTAACATCAGAAATTAGTACAAATATTAATGTTCTTCATCCTCATGTATCATCCAGTTTTAGACCTGTAGTCGCCAAAAACACTTTCCTTTCCCTGTCCAATTTATCCTACATCAGTAACTTATTGCATCTTTTTTTCACTTATAATGAGCTCCCCACAGTAGAACAAATCCCATCCTTTCTCTTGTCCATGGCTTGGTTAGGATGGCCACCTACAGATCCTCTCCTCTCACTAAGATCATTTCTTAAACCTCATTATGCATGTTTTATTAATACAATACGCATCTGCAATTACATGAGAGTGAAAATTATAATATTTAATTCTACAGAGCAATTGCAATAATTTATTTCAAACTAAAATCAGATAAAATTAGTCTGCCTTGTGATTTACATAAATTATAAAAGGGATCTTTGGAAGCTCCAAATACCATGCTGTGCTTTTTAACTCCTCTCCTCTAAGGAATTCCAACAACCAGATTTCAACAGTTTTGAGCAGTTAACCTGATGAAGAGATTGTCGAATTTAATGTGAAATGCCCCTGGTATTCAACATCGATAAACCAAAAAATTAATACCTAGCCTAATATAACTTGCATATATAATTAAATATATATTCT
>VDFB02153248.1:0-13963 GCA_007258455.2 Sequoia sempervirens | reverse complement strand
ATGATCAGTGGATGAATTCTATTATGTGAAGATTGTAATGTGAATGTTCTGTAACATGGTTGTTCATGGTGAATGCTGCTGAAATATGACATCAAAAAGATAAGTCTGATATTTGTATGTAATCTCCATTACTGTAATACAAAGTGATTTCTCTTGGTGTGGTAGGTTTTTCTCCTGTAAGGGTTTTCCCACGTATATCTAGTGTTCATATGTGTTTTTCAAATACTTTGTTTCTATTATCTCTTTCATGTGCATCTTAATTGGACTATAATTGTAAAATTTAAAAGGTATCTCTACATTCTTCCCTAAGGTTTTGACGTTAGGAGAGTTGCTTCCGCATCTAGCTTTCCTTACACAATTTGGCTTACATTTTAGAAAATTCCTCTCCAGTACCATCTCATCATCAATATAGCATCTACTTAAACCCTGAACACCATTCCGAAGCCAAAAATACAAGGTTTCTTTGTAATTTCTTGGAGATCCTTCAAACTACCATGCAAAAAGGCTCCAAAATTAGCCCTGTTTTACAAACAAACTGCTCTTTAAAATTATTCTAACCCCACAAGATCTTGGATAGTAATCAAATAGGTTAGAAAACTCCCAATTCCATAGGTTTTAGAAAAGAACTCAACCTCTAAGCCATAATTTCTTAAAACCCTTAATTTCCTAACAAATACCTAGGGTTTTTAGCATCTCACAACTCCAAGGCCTTCCAAACCTCACCAAAGCATCAAAAAAGTTTTTTAGGGTCTGAAAACACATAATAAACCTTCACCTAGCCTTTAGATTCAGTATATCTCAAAAACATCACTTTGGTTCCTCCATTTCAAGCCAAAATCTCACATTCTCAGCCTAAAACAAGATCACCAGCCTTATAAACACCTTATCATTATTAAAAGAGTTAAGGAAACTTGAAAAAAATACATTGTAAACCTTTCCTCCAAGTCACAATTCACCATAGTAGGAGGAAGGGCTCCATCACAAAAATTAAAGTAAACTCAAACCATGTTGGTCTATACAGGCTAAATAAAGAAAAATGGATTTTCCTTTCACTAAAACAACCAAAAGTTTATAAAAATAGATTGAAATCTTGGTTAATACCTGCCAACACAATTTTTCATGAATTTGTATTCATAAGATGCCGATATTGGGCTGTACACAGAGAAAATAAATTGAAAACTCAAAAAATGTTGAAATTCCAAAGTTTTAGGCATTGTTAAGAGCACCAATCTTCAAAAAAACTATTGATTGAACCCCCATTTAGGATTGAATGATGTTTTTAATAAATTTCAAATGAGAATCATCTCCCTTCAATTCCCATAACTACCTTTGAACCACCAAACACTTATTAAGCCTACAAATACTAGTATTTAACAATGGTTTTGCTTAATAAGATTTATCATGCAAATTTATTATTCTAAAGGCCTAGGACCACTTAGACACCCTTATAACATGACTTTTAGACTCTTTCTCTGCACTCCCACCTAATTTTTACATAATTTTCCTTTATGGAAATATCAGTAATTATTTAATTCAAGAGTGCTTTTGCACATTTGTCCACCCTATCCTACTAATTCCCAAAGTACATAAAAGATTGGTCTATTAGACCTTATTCAAGACAAAAATTCCTCAACATACTAACATTTACCAAATATCCTCCCACCATACTAGATTTTTCTATTGAACCATGAGAGTAGAAGAGAGAGTTGATATCATGTATCAAAACATTAAGCATGCATTCTTCCAACCAACGGAGAAGGAGATGATTACTTTGCTTCATTGTCATTTGAATAAGCATATCAAGGCATGGGAACCAAGAAGACCAAGGATGTCTAGTTTTATGTGGAGGTAATGGATGTGGTCCAAACTTTAGGAGGGGCAAGAAGGTTAGTGTATGATCTTGATGAAATTGAGGAAGAACAAAAAGAGAGGGACATGAAAATAAAATCAATACAGAGTTTCAAGGATTTGTCAAGTGAGTAAGAGAGCTATGGGAGCAGCCTCATCTAAAATATTTTGAACTAGAGTTTGATATGTACCATTTAGAGAGCTTGGTTTTCATGGAGTTCCTTTCAAAGCCTCTGCTTTTATTATTCTTATGGTAAAATGTTTGGTAGAGCTGGTGGGATTACCTTTCTTAGTAATCGCTATTAGTGAGATTGAGATTGTTAACCTTAAGAGAGTAGGACTTGGGAAAAAGGAATTTGATATGGCTATTGCTTTCAAAGACTTCAAGCGGGATGTACTCCAAATTGACGCCATTCCTCAATCTTCACTTGATGGTATCAAGGAATGGCTAAACTCCATGGTTATAAATTATTATGAAAGCATAATGAACTTGTACTAGCATCCATTTTTGAAGACTATTACTGATGATGGGTGGCTTTAGAATAGTGCTTTATAGTTTATAAGAGGAAGGAAATTTCACATTTTTTCTTTTCACCATATTGAATGGGTTCGGCGGAACCCAATGGTTCGACTGAACCAATTCTTTGGTTCGGTCAAACCATTGGGATTGGCCGAACCCATGGTTTGACTGAACCAAAGAAAACTTAAATAAAAAAACATATTTAAATAGGTTCGGTCGAACAGGGGTTCGACTGAACCCCCTAAATATGACAAAAACTAAAAATTCTTTCATTTTAACCTATCACTTTTACTTTGTTGTTTTACCAGTCACTGTCCCTGGTGCATGTGGCGAACCGAGAGCATGATGGTGACCAAATAGAGGTTTTTCTTTTGGGAAAAAGCAAATTTAGTTCGTCTCTTCAAAGTTCATCATTCTAGTTTGCATATCGAGCACTATTGAGCACTAGGTATTTAAAATTTGATTTTTTTAGAGTTCAAAATGCATCTATTTGTTTAATTTTGAAACCCTAAATGCAATTTTTTTAAAATTTGTTGAATTCAAATTGCATTTGTTTGAAAGTTTTTAAAGCATTTTCAATATAGTATTTTGCTTCCCCATTTTGCATATATTTTTGTCTTGTGTAAATGAAATATGCCTTCCCATTTCAACAATCAAAGCTATGGATAAATAGATTTAATTTTAGTTACAAGAAAAATATATAAATTATAAATTTATAACATAATTATGTACATGGGAAAATCCTCTTGGAAGAAAAATCTCACAACCAAAAACATGAACCAATTATATTATTTGATAATAATATCATTTACAATAAAATATTCATGTGCATACCCTTATAGTAGTATCATTTAAACATGTGAATATGGAGTAATTTCTAGTAGCATGATGATACCTACAAAATCATTATGCTTTCTCCATCTCAAGCACCCATAAATAGAAAAAATTTAAACCATAAAGAAAGTGGTTTAACCAAAGCCATGAGCCAAAATAATGACCTAAAAATGACACCAAATTTGGCACAAATTTCAACATTATATTCCTTAACTTGATTTATATATGCATTGTCTAAGCAATTGGGGTATATTGCATGTTTGAGAGTGTTTTCCTTGATCTTTTATCTAGTTAAATTAATATCCTTTAAAATCTTGTTTTATGGAGTTTTCATCTTAACTCTAATATGACTAGCAAATAAAATGATGATTGAATCATTTTTCCATATAAATAGCTAATGACAACCATATAAAGAGCCACATTAAAGACGATGAAAAATAATGATCACTTGAGACTATGATTTAGATACATATGCTGATAAACAAGATATTTTCCTAAATTGATAACTACGTATTGATGCACCTCTCCACCCTAAATATCCTCACTCATTGGCTAGTAATTTATATAATGTATTAGGTGGCTATCCTTAGGGAATTAATACTATTCATAATATTACCACTCTAATGGATTTTAATAATGTTGTACCCTCTATGCATCCATCTACCCTTCATCCTCTTATAATGATTCCTCCTATCATACTATAGTTACCACTTCCATGGGATCCACCACCCATGTCCTACCACTTTCTCTCCACTAGTATTTTTTCTTATCTCCCATCCTTTATATATGTTCGCACCATTGTTACTACTAGCACTATCCTATACGATATGTTCTTCATACCATTCCTCCTTATCCTATGAAAATCTAACCTTATAGTGTAACTTCTCCTTCCATTACCATCCTGTCATTACCTTTCTAGACCTTCCCCTCTTTATACATTCTCCTTTTATCCTACACTACTCTACCACTAATATATCCCTATACCTTGGATATACTATTGAAGAAACAACATATGAATAAATTTTACATGGTTGTAAATTTTACACATGGTTGTATGCAATCGAGTAGAATAAATTAACCAAATATTTAAATGAATCATTCTCTCACAAATATTGAAATAAATTAAAATAAATCCAAGTATTTAATCTATTATTCCTAGATAATTCAATGAAAATTATGATAAATTAGTTTATATATCAATCAAATTATTTAACATATTTAATCAAATTAGATAAAAATTGAAAATAATTCAATCAATTCATTGATCAAAATAATTAAGAAATTTCATTAAATAAATAAATTAGTTAATTAAGTAATAATAGTAGCCACATTTTAATTGGGTTAAAACTCATGATAATTTATTGTGTAATTCAATCAAATTATTTAACATATTTAATCAAATTAGATAAAAATTGAAAATAATTCAATCAATTCATTGATCAAAATAATTAAGAAATTTCATTAAATAAATAAATTAGTTAATTAGGTAATAATAGTAGCCACATTTTAATTGGGTTAAAAACTCATGATAATTTATTGTGTAATTCAATCAAATTATTTAACATATTTAATCAAATTAGATAAAAATTGAAAATAATTCAATCAATTCATTGATCAAAATAATTAAGAAATTTCATTAAATAAATAAATTAGTTAATTAGGTAATAATAGTAGCCACATTTTAATTGGGTTAAAAACTCATGATAATTTATTGTGTAATTCAATCAAATTATTTAACATATTTAATCAAATTAGATAAAAATTGAAAATAATTCAATCAATTCATTGATCAAAATAATTAAGAAATTTCATTAAATAAATAAATTAGTTAATTAGGTAATAATAGTAGCCACATTTTAATTGGGTTAAAAACTCATGATAATTTATTGTGTAATTCAATCAAATTATTTAACATATTTAATCAAATTAGATAAAAATTGAAAATAATTCAATCAATTCATTGATCAAAATAATTAAGAAATTTCATTAAATAAATAAATTAGTTAATTAGGTAATAATAGTAGCCACATTTTAATTGGGTTAAAAACTCATGATAATTTATTGTGTATTTCATTATAATTTTAGTTCATTTTTTGTGTAATTCATCTTTTCACTCTATTAGAGGTGATTTTTTAATTCAATTTGAAGTCTACATTTATTTTCCTCAATGTCTCATTTATTTAAATTCAATGCTTACAAATTGACATGTTTGGTGGGATGCAAACCCACAAATGCTCGGTTACATTTTATATTTTATACTATTAAAGTATTTGATTTATGCTTTATCTGTTATTTAATCTATGTTGATCACATTTTTCTATATCTATCCTCTTCGCCTATCCTTCTCTATGGATATGTTCCACTCATATCTACCACCCTAAGGTGATCCATGTCTCAATCCTTGTCAAGGTCACTCCTCCTCTCTACCTATATCCTTTCTCAATGAGCTAGATCTATCACTGCTACTCCCCAAAACACCTACATTTAAATATTAAAAAAATGTTTAATAAATCATACAACATTGATTAAAACTAACTAAACAATGAAAGCATTTAATATTATAACACCTTATGAAATATATTGAATGTCCCCACCTTGAAATTTATAGCCATCGATGTCAATCACTTATTCATACTATAGCTTTGTTCTCCAAAACACCTACATTTATATAAAAGTGATTTTTTAAGAAAAATAATATTTAACCTACTTTTAACTCAACAATAATGGATGTATTTCTATCATAAACTCTTCGTACTCATAACAAAATCATGGCCTAGGTAGAGTATAAAAAATGTTGTTTCCAACCTCATATGTAAATCTAGAGTTAGAGTGTCAAAATTGTTGAATTTCATCCTATGTGCTATTAATTAGCTTCTTATCAACTCATGGAAGCCTACTGCTAAAAGCCCAAGTATGATTTTCAATAGGACTTTCTAATCATGATCTTATTGATAGTACTTTTGATAATGTTTTATGATTTAGGCTTAATTCAAGACAAGTTTACCTTAATAATTGAGCCTTTTTAATTATTTAATTTGTTACTAATGATGTTATTAGTCTATGAGCAACTCTTTTATCTTTTTCCTTACTATTATTTACAATAGAATTTAATGCATTAAAAAAAACTTTAACAACAATATTATTTCGATCAAACTTTTTGTTTACATGAATCTTTGAAATTTATTTAGTAAAGGTCTCATTTTGTACATCTTTAGTAATTGTATAAAAATTTGGAATTTTTGGTTAATGTCTTATTGGAAAACCATTCATTGAAATTTTTTGAAGCCCACAACCGAATGGTTTGTGATGACCTCTTGCCTTCAAGAATTTCTATTATGCTCATCAATTTCAAACCATTTTGGGGTTCTTGAATGTTTTTAAATTTTAACAAACTCATTACAAAAAGATGGATTTCTTTTTTCTTTTTCTTTTTCACATTTTAGGTTCCTCTTCTATGTAATTTGTGGTGACACATTGAGTTTCATTGGTTCATGTGAGATATTTATAACAAGTATGCAATGAAGTCAAACTTTATTAGATTTGATTCAAGTAATATGAGATATTTATTTTTCTTTCCAATCTATAATTTTTTGATGTTCTTGGCTATATAATTGAAACTTTCATTTATGTTAACAACTATTATATTAAATATTTTTATCCCCAATTATTTTCAAATGATTTTATACTTTAATCTTTGTATTCTTATTATTTCTTTCATCATTTCATTTAAAATTTGAACCATTTAAGGATGCTATGCTATAGATTATAGTTGTCTCCCAATTATTTTTAAATCAAGTTAATAGTATGAAAATATTATTGATGAGTAGATGGATTATTACAAGTTCTATTTTAGATTTGTATTCTCTTTATCTAGATATATTATTTACCAAAGTCTCACTGCTCTTTTAGGTGTATTGTATATATATATAAGATGGAAAATGTAGATCATGTTCCACCTGTGCCAAATTCTTTGTTTGCAAATACTAGTAATGAGATTAAAAAATTGAGATTCATTAGCTCGTGGTAAACCCTGGGGATATAGTGAACCATGCATGTTAATATTGCATAGTCTGTCCTTTTAAAGATGAACTTGAGAGGGACTAGCGCATATTTCCCTGCATGTAGTGATTGGGTTATTCTTTCCAAGATGGTTTATACATAGGACGTCTCTTAAACAAATACAAGATAGTGTCACCTCAAAGAAATGATGTTTTCAATTTTTGTTTTCCATTTTATCAAAATATGCATGTAAGGTTAGGGGATACTGTGTCACTAGGTGTGTAGTTTCCATCATGCCATGCTTTCTCCCATTGATCTACTCCATGATTTCTCATGTAAAGACATTGTCTATACCCAAACAATGGCCAGATTCCATTATATTTTGTTCAATAGTTGTATGTTGAGGTCCATTTGGGCCTCAAAGTGAACTACTTGGACATTCCACCATATGTTGGTCAGGGGCATGGCAAGATTGCTGATAGGCCCACCTATCGTCGAAAGCGCATAGACCACCCCTATGTTTGGGTATTGGTTGGTGACAAGTCTCCCTCAAGCTCAACACCCCAAAATTTAGCCCCCATAGTGATGAGGTTGTCGCTGCTTCCCAAAAGGAAGCAATTGACACTGTAGGTGACATTGTGGCTGCCACCACTAGGATATCTAATGATCATGTAGGTCAGTATTTGATATCTAGACATTCTCGATCCACACCATTTTTAGCACAGTTGACCACCATGGATCCTTTTACAGTGGCTGACATCCCTACTCATACACAACTTGATGCACTTACAAGAGATATGTCATGCATGACTCTGCATTGTTTGGCTGAGGACCTGTTGGAGGCATATTCCCACATTGCATCAGACAATGGGATCGATATAGAGCATGTTAGAGATCATTTGAGACATAGAGGTTGTTCAGTTCCAAGATCCCATCACCGAAAGCACCAGTGCAGCCGTAACCACCTACGCTCATACTCTGTGAGTTGCACAAACTATGGGTTTTAATCGATATGTCGATTGGTTCCCGTTCATCATCAACGATGCCATCTCACCTTCATAGTCCCTCTACATTCATCATTTATGGCAACGCATTACGGGATAGATCGATGGGTGCGTATTTTGATTTGTCACTTTGGGATCGCTTGGTGGATATGGTGGAGGCGAATGTTTCAGAGGACTTAGTTCATTCGATATCAGATGATGTGCATGTGCATGTTTCAATTCTTTTTTCATTATCTTTTAAATTTATTTTTAACTAGATATTCATGTAAGTTGATATATATGTGTATATATATTGTTATAGGTGGACATACCTCATATCACTCCTAGCCTTGGTCCAGATCGTGTGCATGATCGATGTGACTCTGTGGATGAATCTGCTATCAATGGACATGTGAGTTTTCATAAAATATATATATTTATGTATGCATAGATAAATACAAGTTCTAGATTGATATTTAAAATACAAGTTCATTTAAAAATAACTTTCACAAAATTTATTTAATATAAATTATATGTATTTAACACATCTTGTACACAATTTTATTTGCAGGGCTCAACACATCCATCAGAGCAGGACCGTTCTCATTCAGATGGCCATTCGTCTAGGAGTAGACATTCATATTAGTCCATGCATTCTAGATTTATGATCTTTACTACATGTGTATTTGATTATATGATGATCTTTAAAATAGTATTTGATATTTGATAATCTCTAACTTACATTTGCTTATTTTTTGATCTTTAGTATTCGACATTTGATGATCTTTAATTTACATTTTGCTTTTATGATATATGTACATATATTTTCTTATATGATATATACATACATTTGCCCCTTTGCTTATAATATGTGTTATGTTTATATGCATTGAATCCCTTTACATATATGTACATGTGTTTGCTTATGGTTTAAACATGTTTACACGTAATATATGTATGCATTTGCTTTAAATATTCAATATACATGCATGTTTTCTTATTTTATGATCTCTTACAACTTACATTTCCTTATATTCAATATACATTTGATCTCTAGTAGAATTTTAGGGAAATCAATGCCACTTTATAATTAAGTTCATTCATGTTGATCACAATAAATATTTTTTAAAAAATGACTTAAGAAACATGAACCATTGAGTTGAGAACAAGATATAATCTTTTTGACAAGTAACTTGAAATTCAATTCAAATATAATTTTAAGAAAATTCAATTCAAATTATATTGAGCTATTATACATTTTTTACAAGTAACTTGAAATTCAATTCAAATATTTAATTAAGAAAATTTAATTCAAATTATACCTCTATTATACATTTTCGACAACTAACTTGAAATTCAATTCAAATATAATTAAGAAAATTCAATTCAAATTATACCTCTAATATTTATACATTTTTTGACACTTTACCAAAATTCTAAAATTACTAGATATGTTGTGCATACCCATGAATTAAATAACAACAAACTCCATAATGAAATAACTTGTTTGTTTCATTACTTGATTCATTTAAAAATCCAGGGACTAGTTATTCCATGTACACTTGAATAATTTTGATTCACTTGGGAGCACAAATTTGGGAGAGAAGTTTTTTTGAACATTTATCAAGGAGGAAAATATTGGAGCTCGACAACTTTTCATTTTTATCAATCAAGGAAAAATTTGGAGGATAATTTAACTAAGTTGGTAGAGGACTTGTTTAGAATCATCTTTAAGTTGAAGAAGAAAATGGGACAACAAAGAAAAAGAAAAAATGCATCTCAACGAAAATTGTCAAAAGAAGAACAAAAGAGGCGTGATCAAAACTTGGAAAATTATCATAGAAAGAAACAAGATACATGCTTGTTTCTTCTCTCTCTCACTCTCAAGTGTGTGTTTAGTACTTTTACTTTGAAGGTTTCTAACCATCATTGCACTTGAATGACTATAAATACTTTTAAATATCCTAAGGTCATCTTGGTCATACAAGTTGCAATGTTTATATGATCCTTGACTCCAATTCCTTAAGCCAATTCTTTTTGTTTCAATATTTGTGTTTTGTGTCTTTCATATTTTATTTTCATCACTTCAATGTTATCAAATTATTTTTATGTTTTATGCTCTAGGGATTCCTCAAGCTGGAGTTGAGCCAAATCTAGATATTGGATCAAACGAATCTGTTGAATAACACATGGACCTTGAAGTTAGGGAGGAGACCCAAGTTCAAGCAATGCTTGTTGGAGAGGGGTCAAGATCACTTCCTTCTACTAGTATGGATGAGCATATAAAAATAGCACAAACTTCTCTCACTTATAGCTCATCATGTTTTATCAATTTGTTTGCTTGCATACATAAACTTTTCACTTTCTATATATTTAACATCATCTCTCACTTTTTGTTTGCAAAATATTTTGCACATGTGTGGAAGGCTCAACAAGCAGGAAAGTTTTCATGCTCAAGTCGGTTTCAAATTCAGAAATTGGATCAATGAACTGGCCAAGAATGCATGGTCCTGAAGATAGGGAGGAGGCAATGTTCAAACAATGTATATTGAGAGGGGTCGATCACTTCCTCCTACCTGCATGGATGAGCATAAAACTACCTGAAAAGGTGAGGAAACAAATTTCTCATAGAAATTTAGATCATTTACTTGAAATGGATATGGAGAAACTGAAATGTTATGCCAACCAACCTTATAATAAGAGAAAGAGTTCAATGACTAAATTTGTAAAAGGAATAATCAATCATCTTGATACACTTGAAAAAAACCAATTTTTATCACGTTTACTTCTTCGTGATGAGCTCAAAGAGTCATTACAATTGTTGGGTGTACATTCGGCATCAAATAAGAAGAAACCCATGGGATTACAAAAGATATTGTTCAAAATGTTAAAAAGGGTTTATATTCCATTGGGAAAGGATCTCAACTGCGGATAAGTGCCAACACAAGAAGGGTGACAAGTTGACACTATCGTAATCAAGATATAGCAAGAAAAAAGAAAATGTCAGCATCTTCAAAATGAAATTGGTTATAGTAGAACCACATTGATAAAATATGAGAAAAAGAGGAAAGTTTGGACAGAGAGTTAGAAGGCAATTGGGCAATTATGTGTAGAGCTCCCCGTTCTGACAGGATTGAAGATGTTGTTAGGAACTTGGTCTTAGGTTTTTGGCATGATCAGACTCGTCCATCATCAAATACTAGAGATGTTATGAGACATAGGATTGGACCTAGTATTTATGAAAATTATATCAAACATTGGCTAGACATAACACAATTTGAGATGTATATGAACTTTTGTAACACATATCCTCATATAAAGATTGGAAAAATAATGTTTCAAAGGTTAAAGCCATATTATGTGAAGATAAAACAGTTTTTTTTGAAACTCATATCATATTGAATTTGACTTACTATCGTGTTTTGAAAGATGAGAGAAAAGATGTGGGTTTCAAAATGCACCTCCTAAAACATGCAAGTTTAATTCATAGTCTATATGTGATCAAGGAAAATGGACCAAATAAACCTGCGATAAAAGGAATTTAGAGACATGTGGAAATTTACAATTTCTCTCTTCAAGAATTGAGGATACTGACCTAACAAAGACAGTAAATTGCAAGAGGTAAGTACTATTTTTAGAGAGTTTATTTGTTTCAATTTCTCATAGATCAAGTTATTTGGATTCTCTTTGATGTAATGTTTCATTGATCAAGTGTAGTTTATTAGTTATTCACATATTTTACTGACATAGGTACAAGTATGTAAAGTTGCAAACAAATTTTGGGAAAGAATCCACAAGGTTGAACTATGTAGAAGAGGAGATTCCCATTGGAAAATTTATGGAAGATTTTCAAAAATTGATACGACCATACATACATCATTCATTTTTTTCTAAGTGGCAAGCACAACAATTCCAAACATTGAGAGATACTTTCCCACATGGAACAATTCTATCAGTAGTTGACTTTGCAGAAAATTACTCCTTTGTACATCAAAAGGAGATTCAATCAGAGTATTAATTTTCGCGACTACTAAGTTGGTGGTCGTGTAGTTAGTCGTTAAAATAAATCAAAATTGATGGTGATGAGAGTACAGATGAAGAACGAGTCATTAAGAAAGAATACCACTTTTATATTAGTGAGAATAAAGAGCATGACACACTTTTTGTCCAACATTGCTTTACAATATTTTTTGAGAATTTGAGAAGCAGGGGTGTAAAATTTGAAAATCATTTTGTATGGTTAGATGGATGTGTGACAACACCTCAAATCTTTCATGGCCATCTATGCACTTTGTAGATATCATAAAATCTACAAAATACCACATGTTTGAGTTTTTTTTGAGAGGGGCATGGAAAGGGTGAGAGCATGATGGAGCAGGGGACAGATCAAATGAGCTTTAAGAAAGCATCAAATGAGTTAGTCCAAAAGATCGCTGCCTTAGATAATGAATACGAGATGTTGTTGAATGGTGCAAGAAATACTTTGCATCAAATGTGGTCGACACATCTTCAAGAACAAATGACACATTCCACATAGAGTGTTTTGGGAGATATCGGGTATGAATAAATTACATTAAATCAAAAATTTGAATTTATTTAAATTTAAAATATATATACATATTTGTTCACATAAGTTTTTTGTTGTACATATGTATCTAGGCGTGGATAGAAGATCGATGCATGGATGCAAGAGGGTAGAAAAAATAAGATCTTTGCATTGTGTTAGGAGTTCAGATAGTCGCCATGGATGGATATTAGACACAAGGGATTACTCTTGTTTTTGCATTGAGTGCATTGAGGGAAACTTTGATTATGCATGCATCAATCAAGAACTTGGATATGTTGGTAAATGGGATACAATACCTACTATTGTTTCCGTAAAGATAAGGATGAAGATCTATGAAGAAAGATTTGGAAGACATTCCTTTTGATTTCTTCAATTGATTATGACCATATTTCAAGATCGTTGAAAAGGCATTTGTAAAAGCCAATAATTTAATTATTATATATATCTAGTTAATGCATCTTAGAGACATTTCTAATTTTTTAAGATTTTTTGTGTGTAAATTTGGTGTATAGGAGATGTTTTATAGTCATAGTAGAGTTCTAAAACATCAAGGTGTTAGTTATTATTTATTGCGCTGTACTCTAAGAGAGGAATAAGCTAACAAACCTAAAACAAGTGATGGAATGTTATTTCCCACAGGTGAGTTTGAATTGAAAATTTTATATACATTGTATTCACATGTGCACTTTACATTATAAACATTAAATATATATTGTACAAACCTTGTGCACGAAAATATTGCACACACGCTCATATGTCTTACCTTAGGTTCATGTTTACCATGCAGGTTCTGTTGTATTACAAGGGACATATCTAAAACAAGTCAAATTTGTTCAGCATGGGATTCATTTTGTTGACTATCAACCTAATAACAAGGTATATCAATATAGTCACTTAATAATTGCTGCCACTGTACATCTCCATGCAGTTCCACATGCACGTGGCCGAAGAAAATGGAGACTAGATAGTGATGATCATCAAAAAATTCTACATGTTATTGAAGAGCAGGCTGAACAAAAATCTTTGACTTAGATTATATCCATGGTTTTCAAGTTCACTTGTAACCCTATAAATGTTCAAATGAGAACTTATAGTAACTTGTACATAATTGTAAATCATTTTGTGTAAATTACAATTATATGTACATATTTGTTCCATGGAAAAATCTTAAGTTCAAGAATGTTTGATAGCATCATCTCTCACTTTTTTTGG
>VDFB02153247.1:0-19387 GCA_007258455.2 Sequoia sempervirens | reverse complement strand
TGGAGAAGGAAATAAACTTTTTATTGAAAAAATAGGAGCTGATTGCATTACAAATCTATAGTACTCATAAGAAATGAGTTACAAAGAATGAATAATTTGCATCAGCAACCACCAAACTGAGAACTAGAGAAAGAAATGAGAGAAGAGAAAGACTTATAGAAGAAGCTCCAAAAATTCAAAATTTGAATCTTGGCTCCAAAACATGATGTGTTGTCCTTCCTCTCCCTCAAATCAGGTAAGTAACTGAAAGTGTAAGAACTTATGAAAAGCAACAATAGGATCAAAAGACTAAACATAGCACAAAAGAGAGAAACAAGATGAGAGAATATGATATTGTATTCTCAATATGCATGAAGATAGACAATGAAGATAGACAATGAAGATAGACTATGAAGATGGACTTAATTACAAGCATGTACAAGGCTTGCTTATAAAGGAAAGCTAGGACACAATGAAAGGAGATGAATGAGACAAGTGTCTCAATCATGTGTAGGGTAGGTAGAAAGAAATAATAGATAATTCCATGAAAGGTGGATCACCCACCTAAAGTGGAATTATCATGCCACGAAAGGTGGAGATAAAGGGGTGATAACTAGATCACACCACAAAGAGTGGAATTTCTCCTACACACACTTCCCCAAGTGTCCAACTCATATCTCTCAATGTATGCACAAACCTAAGTGCAAGATGCAAATAACTAGGTGTCACAAGTCCAACCTATAATGATATGCATTCCCTAAGTAAGCTTAAGTAAAGTGTAACAAGTAAAATATTTATTTACACCAACACCCCCCCTTAAGTGCAACTTGGGGAATGAAGACTCAAGCTAACCATGCAAGATAAGATGCAAGATGGGTCTTGGCAACTGAGCCATGTTAGGTACCCATGTACAAATGCAATGCAATCTCTCACAAGTGGAGTAAAGATAGAAAAACCCAGTGGGAAAAAACTACCCCCCAAAACTGAGATGAGAATAAATGCTTATGAACATGGCATGAGAAGGATAAAACCCCATGTGAGGAAAAAGTCCCCCCCATACAAGAGAAGAAGAGAGACAAAGTAGCCCCCCCTTAATGTACAATGATCACCCATGGAAGATGCTCGAGAAGGAATGAAGAAATTGCTCCAAAAACGTTGAACAACGTTCCTCCCCTTAGGAAGAAAAAATACCAAAGGTGCATGAATGAAGTCTCCCCAATTCACAAGTGAAGAAGGAAGAACCCTCAAAATATAAGGAGTCTCTGAAATCTGCTCAAATTTCCCTGTGTTGATGCTGAAAGATGCCTTTCCCAAACCATGTGAAGCTGCAATGGCAAGTCCAAAGGTTGTAGTGTAGTCACTTCCTGGAACCTGTGAGAACCCCTTTGCAACAACACTCTCATCCGCTGAAAAATACAACTCAAGATCTAGCAACGATGAAGGTAGAACATACTCCAAAGACGATGTCTCCTCAAGAGAGAAAGTGGCCTCCTCCAACTACTATACATATGCATCCACAGTCACATCAACCTCAAAAGATTGATCATGTAGAGGAGGGTCAGAGTGTTCCCTCACAACAACTGAATAAGAATCACCTTCATCAAAGAGAAGACGTAAGTAATCAAATGTGTCTCCCAAATCTACAATGTAGGATTCCACAAACAAACTGCCAATGTCTGTCAAGTAGTCATCCCATGAAGCTATTGCGGGAAAACAAGGTATGCACTATTGCATTGAATCACAAGGCACTGAAACTTTTGGAACACATGTATCATCAGGTACATCAGTCAATGAAGGAGATGGAATATCAACAATAGGCTCAAGAACCTCAGGAGTAGTGAGCACTCCAAGATTCAAGTAACCATACTCATTCTCCTCAAGTGTGTCCACACTAGGGTGAATTGAATCATCAATAGGAGAAAAAATATGAGAAGGTGTAGAACCAAGAACGATTATCGACCTCCCCAACTGCAACAAGAGCCCTACTATGCAAATCCTGAACAATGACAAAATCTGGTGTGAACTCTACACTCTTTCCTGTACCACTATGTGTAATCTAATAGATGGAAAGGATGTTCCTTGACAAAGTAGGCACACATAGAACATCATTAAATGCTCCACCTTCAATGTCAATAAACCCCTTGCCACAAACTGCCAAAGAAGTGTTGTTGGCCATCAAAATGGGTGGTGATGAACAAGAATCAAATGAAGAGTACATATCCTTGGAAGAATTCATATGATGTGAAGCTCCTGAATCAAGGATCCACCTATTGGAATCTGCAACTGCAACAAATGCTTGCCCCTTATGTTTCTCATGTTGAGATGATGTAGAAGAAGGAGATGAGCTTGATGTTGTTGCCATGAGAGTTGTGAATTTTCCCTTAGAAGAAGAAGTGGAAGGATATGAGTCCTCTTGATATGTAGCTGGCAAGTTGATATTGTTCTTCTTAAGGATGTTTTTCAACTCATCAATTTGCTTAACATGACAACGATGCTCCTCATGACCAATCTTTTTTCAATATGCACATGTTGGTTGCTCCCTCTTGCTTGAATAGTTATTTGAAGAATATGAAGTTGAGCTTTGTTGTGGAGGAGTGGATTGATTGTTCTCTCCTTGTGGCTTTGGTGAAGATTGCTTATGGTCTTTCCCTTTTCCTTGCTTTTTGTTTCCATGATTGACCACTAATGCTTTTGAAGTTGAAGACTTGAGAATGGCCATTTTCATCAACTTATTTTTCTCAAGAATAAAAGGATCTGTGAGAGCCTCAAAAGATGGTGATGTAAAGTTACTAATTGTCAATCGTTGAGTCTGAAAACTTGAAACAAAGGCTGCATACTCAGTTGGAAGCTTTTCCAACAAGTTGAAGACCAATTGATCATCCTCTTTCTTAATACCACAATCTTTTAGTTGTGCTCTTAGCTCATTTTCCTTAGTGACATAATCTTGAATTGTGTCAAAATCCTTGGGATCAAGGCTTAGGAGATCATGTTCAAGCTTGTACCCCTTAACCTTATCAACCTTTCCATACAAAGTAGCAAGCTTATCCCAAGCTTCCTTGGCTGTAGTACATTTATCAACATAGAAAATGAGATCATCTGAAATGAACTTTCTAAGTGTACCCAATGCCATAGAAGTTTTAGTGAGCCATTCCATATATGCAGTTGGATCTGCCTTAGGATCTGAAGGTGCAGTTATGGTTCCATCAATGTAGTAAATTAAACCTTTTTCCATTAGTTTACTCCATGCATGTACTTTCCATGTAGCATAATTATGTGCAGTTAAGAGTGGAAATTTAGATGAACCCATGATGGAATGCAAGAGCACAAGAGATAAAATAGGCACAATCATACAAGAGACACCCCCACCACCAATCAAAGTGGCAATTCCCAAAAGAGATATTTTGGCACTTTATAATGCAAAGCAGCATGTACAATAATAGGCCACTTGAAACTCGGGCTAAGTGGACTTATGATTTCTGATTTACAAATTACCACAATTAGGTTGAGAATAGACTAGAACAATGATGCAAAGACCTAAAATTCATATCTATGCAATACAAGTTCCAAATAGGCCAAAAAAGGACCATATGTTGAAAGTACAAAGTCCACTCAAAATCACTTCAAACTGATTGCAGATTCAAGAAGTAGACGAAAAATCATGCATTTTAGAAAAAAAATGACACCTGAAAAGGAGTTCATATGTGCCTGAACGAAGCCCCGAAAGTTGTAGATTTGAGGATTGGACAGGTACAGTGTTAAAAAACTGCAAATTCTGGAAAATATGTCCACCAAAATCAGAAACCAAGCATAGAGCTGCGAAGTACATGAAAAATTAGCCCAAATAAAAAAAAATTGCTCAAAAAAAGGAGCTAAAATGAGCAAGTTATGGGCGTTCAAAGTCGGACTGCAAAATCAAATAAAACCCATCAGGAGGGGGCAATTTTTTGAAAATGCTGGTGCCTCATCGATGGACCCCTGAGCTGATGTGTCATCATTATACTGCGGATTAAATTTTGATGACCGCGTGAGTCCAAAAGTGAATATACCTCGGCAACATTCTTCCCTACCAGGGAGCCTTAAATTTGATCGCCGGAGACGTCATGGTCAAAATCTTGAATTTTGACAAAATATACCGAGAGTCAAAATCTGATGCCGGATTTATTTGACCGCCATCCCCTGGGTAAAATGTGGGGCCTCGTGGGTGCAAAGTACCGCTGCCGGCGAAGAATTCAAGCTGGCCAGATTCTAAAGGCCGCTTTGTGCCTTTGGAATGGAGGCCGCTTAAATGTGTGGGGCCACGTATCGGGAAGGTAATCGTACATGTGAGGGTTCATGAGCTCCCCTCAGTACTCAACAAGATTCTGGCTGAGTATTCTTTAGTAATTCCTTGCAATTGCAAAATAAAATCATGTATTAAACTAACTTATTTTATTTTATTTTATTTTTGAATTCCTTTGAATTTTTCTAATTTAATAAAATAAAAATGTATGTACCACCTCAAACATTCTAAATACAATTTTTTTTAATGGGTTTTAATTTTTTCAAAAAAATTCAAAAACTGATCATTTTTTTAAATATTGAAAATTTTACAATAGACAAATTAAATTTTTTTTAAAAAAAAAATTGAAAAAATTTCAACTGAATAAACTATAGAAAAATTGAAAAATACCCAAATTAGAGAATTTTTCCAATCTAGGGCTCCCAGAGTCCGATTTCGACAAAACAAAAGGTAATCCCAACTAGAAATGACCTTTTGAATCTGAATTTGAAGTCAGATCTAGTCTAAGATGCACCAAAATGCTGCTGCTCAGATTTTCCTCTTGACCACCTTCACATGAACTAAGATCTCCCACCAATGGCTATGCAAAGAACCTCCAACTGCTCTGATACCATGTAAGAACTTATGAAAAGCAACAACAAGATCAAGAGACTAAACATAGCACAAAAGAGAGAGACAAGATGAGAGAATATGATATTGTATTCTCAATATGCATGAAGATAGACAATGAAGATGGACTTAATTACAACCATGTAAAAAGGCTTGCTTATGAAGACAAGCTAGGACACAATGAAGGGACATGAATGAGATAAGTGTCTCAATCATGTGTAGGGTAGGTAGAAAGAAATAATAGATAATTCCATGAAAGGTGGATCACCCACCTAAAGTGGAATTATCATGCCACGAAAGGTGGAGATAAAAAGGTGATAACTAGATCACACCACAAAGAGTGGAATTTCTCCTACACACACTTCCCTAAGTGTCCAACTCATATCTCTCAATGTATGCACAAACCTAGATGCAAGATGCAAATAACTAGGTGTCACAAGTCCAACCTATAATGATATGCATTCCCTAAGTAAGCTTAAGTAAAGCGTAATAAGTAAAATACTTATTTGCACCAACATAAAGCAACTCCTCAAAACATGTATGAAGAGTTGTGAAACTCAAAACAACCTCATGGGTCGTATGCAACTAAAAACCCCTCCAAAATAGGGTTTTAACTGATTGAAACAAGGTGTTATTTGCCTTAAATTGCTCCTTGACTGAAGCTCCATCAATCTGAACTCTTAACTAAAGGTGAAATGGCCAAATCTCCCTAATTTCACTCCACATGTTGGCATTGATTTATCCAATCATCTCCAAGATTTAAGAAAAATATTTTAAAGCTCATTTAAAACTCCTTTTTGAATATCTCTCAAGCACTTTATGATATCTCTATTTTTGCATTTCAAATATCTTTTATTTGAAGTGATTTGTATTTCATCACTCAAATAAAGATTTACAAATTTGGAATAAATGCAAAAATAAAGAAGAACACCAAAGGAATTTAATTTTCCATTTTAATAATAACATTTATTTTGAAGTGATTTATAATTTATCACTCGAATAAAGTTATACATTTTAAAATAAATGCAAAAATAAAAAGGAAACTTGACTAAGCCAAATACCAAAAAGGCATGAAGACTAAGAAGGAAATATTTAAAAAGACTCTTTTTTTAAAAAACATAAGGCATAGAGATGCCACGACTCTAAACATAAGTGAAATAAGTTTTTAATAAACTTAGGCAAAAAATTCTTTTCCATCGTGCCTTTCAAGGGATTCAAACCCTAAATCGAATGGTAATCACTTTGTTTTTTATCTCATTCACTTTGCTGCCTTCCTGAGGGCACCGCCATGAGAAGCCTAAGGTTTCAGCTGGAGCCTTTCATTTTGTTGCTTTTGAGAGCCTTCTTCAAGGATTATGTGTCGATTTCCTACAAAGGTAAGCTAGGTTAGGCTGCAAAATAGAAATTATAATGATTTTATTCATCATTTACCATTCTCCGAAGGTATTTTGGAAAGCTTCTACCTACGGCCACCATGAGATTTCTGATTCTTTTCTTCTTGTCTTAAAACCTTGACAAATCCCTTTGAGTTTGGAGCCGCCATGGAGATTTTGAAGCTTTCTTGAACATTTGGAGGTATTTTATGTAAAAGAATCTACATTTTTTGAGGGCATTTTAGCAGCAAACCTTGGTAAGTCTATTTAAAACTCAGTTTTTCCTCTTTTATCTATTAAAGATGCTCGATTTGGTGTACAATCATGGATTTACTTTCCTTTCCATGCATTATGTGCTTCTTTGTCTCATGGCCTACTAGAAATGCTGAGAATTTACATTTTTCCTGAAAGAAAAAGCTTATTTCTCAATTTGTAACAAAGAACAATGAAAATTTATCATTAACCTGTTACTTCTCTGTTCGTGGCTGCATTATATGCATATCCTTCAGCATCTTTTTCACTTTACTTTCTGCATCTCTATATACTGAAAAATAGACTTAAGGTTTTCTTTTACAAACTTCTGGGTATTTTCTATGCTTCCATTCTTGGTCCATTGGGTTTTCTACCTTCCAATTCAAGATTGAAGCGAGAGCATTTTCCATAAGGAATTAATTTTATTTGCAAGTTTTTCCATGTTTCATACACAAATTTTGTAGCTCATTCTGGGGAAGGTTGTGATAATCAATAGTGGCCATTTATGTTGTTGTCCTCTTGTCTACAATTTTAATTATTGACAATCCCATATCATTGAATTTATGAGATTGCATCATATGACTGCCACAAACCATCTAAAAATGTAGGTGCCATTGTTATTATCAATTTTGATTCTCCTACTATGTTGTACTCTGACACTTGATTTTTACCCTGTGAAGATTGTAATGACTGTTTTCTTACATTTGATATTCAACATTATATATTTTTGTATTGTGACAAAAAAGTAATCATGGCTGTCTTTCATCACTGTGCATTTATATTCATGTTACAGAGGCTCTGTAAATGATGTATTGTTGTAGCCTGCCATTGTTTTCCTCCTATTATTGTCTTTAGTTTTGACAATATAACCATATATGATAAAATGTTGGCAATGTGTCTCATTGTGCACACAGGTCTATAGTGACCTCATATATAAATGATTATTCAATGGTTTCATTATATATGGTCATCTACATCCATGTATATTTTCTAAAAAACATTAGTGAATACTCTTGACAATTGCATTTCATTATTTAATGCTTGTAGACATTGTCAGAATAAGATTCCATTAATGCATATGTGGCTGCCATAATATGATCCTATGCTTAACACTACTGTGTTATCCCTTGGAATAATAGCTTGTGAATTTAATATGTATGCTTGTTCACTATCATTCCATGATTATGTTCATATGATGATCCTGACATTACATTTCCCTCCTAAATAAGCTGATTTAAGCTCATTATTTGATAAAGTCAACATGCTAGGCTCAACCCTTGTGGGAGCCACATTTCAACCCACATTTAATTTGATGAAACAAAGCAACAACCATACTTTTCTTGTATCTGTACATGAAGCAAACAAGTTAGAAAAATAGTTAATTTGATAGTTTCTTCTCGATGATTTGATCTGGAAGTTTTTATTTATCTCTGAGATAATGACTTAGTTGACTTAATTTGATAATAACTGTAAATCATATATCTGTTGATAAGCATGTAATTGGATATCATGCCCTGAGCTCTAATAAAAAAATTCAACCAACTGCAGGTGCATGCCTTTGGAACTCTAGAGCAAGAGGAAACATTGAAGACATTGAAGATCAAGCTGGAGAGTAATGAGTCAACCCTACATTAGCCCTCAAGGAAATGATGGAAATGACCTTCCTCTTATGTGCCTTTTTTCTTTTAGTTTGATCTTCATATGTATGATTTTTACTTATTGTTGAATTAAATCAACTTAGTCATCACCCACGACTTTTGTGGGGTTACAAAAACATGGCTTTTAATATATCAGTTATTTCAAAGTATGTAATGGCTTGTGTCTCCATTTGAACTTGTTCTCACTCACATAATCTGAAATAACTTATATGAATTTGCTTAAAGCATATGTTTTGTAATCAAATGAAGTCATAATTTTAGCATACTTTGCTCCAGAATCACAACTCTTTTCTAATAATCAGCAATGACAAACATTGCAGAAAATAACATTTGTTTTACATAATATCCTCTAAATGTTTATTTTCTAAATGAATTATGTTTGCTGCTTTGTCTGGATTGTTCAACAGTTTCACTGAAATTGTTGGATAATTCTAGTAAAACATCAATTCTGATAATTCTGGTAAAACATCAAAAAAAATATACTCCAACAAATAATTTCCCCTTAAAACTTCACTAATTTGTGCAGAAAGCAAAAAATTAGTAATAGGTCTCATTCTGATATATGGTTGTCTCTTCAATGATGTCCTATGGTGATCAGATGGTGCAGGATGTGTTTCTAGTGGTACCTGATGGGAAAGAAAATGAGGTGGTGGATGGTGACGTGTAGCTAGGTGGCGTTGCACGATTGCTCGATGGGCCAACTCACATCATTGTTGTGAGTTGCGCTATGTTGATGAGGATGACAAGTGGTGAGGTTTGTGCATCAAAAGGACTGAAAAGACTCATTCTGATATATTGCAGTCCTTCTAATCACTATATCAAAGGGACTCTAGATGTACTCACGTCGATATGTTGTGGTCCCTTTGATGATGGTTATGCAATTTCTTGGTGATTGACGACCTTGATTCAGAGGTGGAGATGAACGACTATGTTTTAAACCTTCATTGGGGATTTGATCTCGTCCCTCCATCTTGTATCTGATGGTCAGAATTTGAATGCTAACAACTAGTTGCCTCATTTTGTAGGTAACCACAGATAGTAATGGAATATTTGCATCTCAACTACCCGATCAATTCTGAATGACCTTTTTGATTTGATAACTTGATACTGAAAATGGAAGAAAGTATGACATGTGGCATGTGCTTTCTTTTTATCAGTTTTTCTCTTTTTTATCAATTTCCACATATTCACCAGATTTTCTTTTTTTGAAGAAAGTGTGGTTGTGGTGATGTAGATTAATGCCATATGTACATTTGAAGCGATTGATTGGATAGCTTGATATTGAAAACTACATGATGTACTATAGATGATGATGTCATTAATCCAGTGATCAATTAAAATAATATTTTTAATGATTTCATATCATTTGAGTGGTGATTTTGACTAATTTTTAGCTTGAGGTACAATTTACATGTAGCTAGACATTAATCAAAATAAACATTTTAATTGTAAATGTAAGACTTAAGTTAGGGAAATTGATTAAGTTATTTTTTGGTTTGCATGATTATCATTATACCCAACCTCACACGACTCACAAGTAAACAGGGATCAGGCTGGTAGTGGTACTAGGGGCCAATAAATAGGGATAGTGAGCACAACTAAAATCATTCGTTGAAGGCTAAAGGCTTTACTATTGAGTACAATGTTCTGAATTGTCATAAGGGTTTTCATTTTGAAAGGTTAATATGAAAGAAGATGATGTGGTATTATTGGGGATATTCTAAATTCTCCTACCTCCAGTTATGCGGTTACAAAGTAAAAGACCAATTTCCTTCAAGTTTAGAATGGGTGGAATTGGAAAGAAGTTGATCTGGTTTACCTAACTTCAAAGATAGGTTTTGAGATAGGATGAGGAGCTCTAATAGAGATAAGTGTCTTCACAGGGAATCCTACCACATAACTATTTTAATCTTGTTTGCATTTTAAGCCGACGACTTCTCATACTCCATTTTGAAAGAGGCTCTCAAAGAGGAACTATGGACTTAGAAATTCACTGTGAGCTATCCATATGCATGGAAGTTGCAATAGGTACATTTTTTATCTTCACAATTCCCATTTCCCTAGCATGGTAGGCAATCCCTATGGATTCTCAAATTTATTTGTTTGGTAATACAGTCTAGATCCCATAATTGCCACCACCAGCTTGGAATAAATTGTGTCATTTTGGGTTGCTCTGGTGGGTTAGAATGAGCATATTACAAATGCAAAACCTTTACATTTATTTTTAGAGCCAAATTTGTATTACATTGTCACCAGCAGAAGCTTGGAATCAATTGTGTCTATGTAAAGTGACATATGTCATTTATACAAAAACAAGAGCTTGCATGCTCTACTCATCTTTAAAAAGATATGTACTAATGTAACATTATAATTCAGTTGTAATAAAATAAATGGTTGTGTTATTCTTCTTTATTCATTTACAATAAATAATTTTTTTTGAGTTCAATGTCTATGACTCTATTCAAATCAGTTTTTTTTCCTTTAAGAAATTAAGTATTACCTATTTATGAAATATTTGCATGCAGATTTAAAATATAAAGCAATACAAATGAAAAAAGAAAGTTTCCATCAAATTGACAAAAAACATTATAAACACTAAAATTTATCACTTTTGCTAGGGTACACCGAAATGTTATTGATTTCTAATTTTTCGTTAACCTTCTACCTTGGTTCTTGGTATCATTATTTATTTTATTAAGTCCTTTGCAATGTTAAGTTACTGTCCTGTTGGCCTTGATGTCAATCAATGTCTATTGTCTTGCTTTTAAAGGGATTCCACAAGTCCACAAGATGTTTCGATTAGATCTCTATGTGACTCATGGAACCGAGGAATGGACACGTGGACTCATCTCAATGACTCCATTAGGATTGTGTATCTGAGCACACTAAATTTTAAAACAACTTTGAAACACATGTTTATTGTTTATATCATAAATTACTCAACCGTCGGGATGAACATTTGATGGATGGTTGTAGTTGCATTCTAATGAAATGCATATAGCTTATAGGTTTACAAATTGAAACCTCCATAATCACCCTATAACCATTAGATTTCATACAAAGATCAATGGATTTAACATTTGTTGTCAATCCAAGATGTACCATGTACTAATTGTAGTCTAAAAAGCAAACAATGCTGGATACTTATCATCTTCACTTGAATGTTTGAAAAAAATGTGAACTTTATACTACTAAGTTATTTTATTTTTAAGTGAGAGGGTCAACACACGGGGAGATTTTAAATTGCTCATTGTAGTGCACCAAGGAGATTTTGGGTTCCACTTCCAACAAAGCTAGTCCACGCCTATCAGTATTAATATTTTCAAGAATCAAAATTCGGGTAAGTGAAAGACAAAATTCCTAGGCTATGTTTCATCGTTTCTTAAAAACTTATTTTTTCAAACTTTGGGTTTAGGGTTGAGAGACTTAAGAAAAATTAAGGACTTAAGAGGGAATTCACAATTTTACACAATATAAGCATGTCTACCATCACTAGCATACTAGACAATGTTGTTGGGAAAGGTAGAGCAAGTTCGGATAGAAAATAGATTATTCTGGATTGCTTAAAAGCTTAGGTTTCATTGATGAATACCATGATATTTATATCCTAAAATCTATGGTAGGATTACCTTAGAACTTATATTTTCATGTGAGAATAAGGCTACAAACCAAATTCAAGTTAATAGTTTTAGTGCACCATGGGTAATTGGATTAGGGTGCATGATGTTACATGAGGTTTTCTCTTGCCCAAAATTTATCATGGTTTGTGCCCACACTTATGATGATATTAAAAGAGCAATTGTAAATAAAGATACCAAAGAAGAAATTTTATCCATTAATGCAGAATAATTTGGAAAAGTGTTGGGGTTTACAACCGAAGAATTTGTAAATATCCACATTGACCTAGAAAAGCTTGCTAGTGATTATGAAGCATCGAATGAAAGGAACAAAAATATTTTCCTAAATAAAATAGTTCAAGAAAGAAACAACTTGAAAGGTAACCATAAGCCTCCTTATCATTTTGAAATTTTTAGATCATGGGCTCAAGAGACTATTTCAATGCTAGCATTTTGCCTCAGACTGGATAGAAATTGGGGAGTGGGTGCAAGCATGATGCAGCAAGAGGATTTCAAAATTCAACTTATTAGAACATATTTCACAACAATGGGTTTCAACTCATTTACCCATTCTACAAGGCAACTTTCTTGACAATTTCCTTGATCTCAAGATACCAAAATAGAGTTAAGGCACAAAAATTCTTGTAGAATCAGAAAAAAATATTAAACAATAGAAAATGACTGATTTAAAACCATTTCCCAACTTTGACAACTCAAAAATGTGAACTTCTAAAAGTAGATTGTTCAAATCAACATTTAGGCCCATTTAGACCCCTTCAACAAGCAATTTTACATTTCCCAAGCCATTTCTCTTTGTTACCACTTCATACAAGTATAAATAGGTCTGAAAAACCATTAGGAACCTTCACCCAACCTTTGTTCATGTTATTTTAACAAACCCTAGCTTTAAACCACCATTTTCATGCAAAATTAACACAAAATCACTCTTTTCCAGCCTAGGGCCTCTTTGAAACCTTATCAAACATTTACATACACCCCTGTAACTTTTTAATCTTAAATAACATGTTAAAACAGACCTAAAAACCAATTTTCAAGAGTTTTCAATGGTGGAAACTTAAGATATGAATTTTTCTTCAAAATTGGAACCTTCATTTCTGAACAGGGCTGCTGGGAAGATTCGACCATTAGACAACTTAAACGACCTTTTAAAAATTTCTGGTAAGAACAAAAAACTTCGTAAATTAAATTATCTTTCCATCAATGTAAGTTTCAGGGCCGTACTAAACCGTAAAAGTCCGTACAACTCTCTGGAGCAGCAGATTTCACTGAAAAACATAGAAAAATAAAACTTTGATTTGCTTCATTTCACCAAAATATTCAACTAACTCTTGAATTCGACCATGAACATTGTTTATAATCCTTGAACATCAAAACCAACCTCCTAACTACTTGACTCCACCATTTGCACTTTTTTGCATTTTTACAATATAACAACTTTTTACAAAATATGCATTTTTTGCATTTTTGACTCCAAAGACCCTCCAAACAATTAAAATGCTATTAGATAGTCCCAATGGACCCTAAAACATCTAAATCCATTGACTCTTATTACAAATTTGAAAATTGACTCTTCATGTGCCATTTAACAACATTTGGCATTTTTTGCAAATTAGACAAAATGACTACATAACTTATCCAAATACCTATAAAATGACTCAAATACATTAAGATGGTCTTGAAAGACCTTATTTAATGACCCCTAAGCACTCTTTAAACATTCTTTTATATATTGGCCTCACGGAGGCTTGAATGCAACAAGGTGCTCCTGCACCATTCTCCCCTTGAAGAAAAAACTCAAGTCCCTTGAGGGAGAAAAATGTAAAGCACCTGCAAAAAGAAATGAATCTTCACCACCTACAATCACAAAAATTTGCATCTTCATTTTGACCCATGGCTTTGTTTTCCTTGAAATCATAAGCACAAGAAGTGAACTGTGCCTTCCTATCATCATATCATCCTGTGCATGCTCACACTCATCCATACACTCTATGCCTTGAATTTCCTTCTGCTCTATCAACCAAAATGTCTCTACCTCTATTGTCTCAAGATAACCACAAACTTCTACATGGAGAAAACTGAAAATGCCATTAGTCTCATCATGAAACAATGAAGTAAATATCTCATTTTCATACCTTGGTGGCTCAATTTGTAACTGAAAATCTATTTCACCTTTATCCTCTTCTTCTTCAGGTGTAGGCACCAACTCTTCATCATCTTCTTCTACCTTTACCATTGAATCTTCTACTACATTTTTTGTTTTCATGTCCCAAAGGTCCATTTCTTGTGCATATACCTCAACAACATCATCTATACCTTCAATCTCATCATTAGAGTACCATATATAACCTACATCATATCCTTGAAAGTCTACATATATCTCATTAACAAACAAATCTGCAATATTGTCATTATCAACCTTATTATCAACAACATCTTGAGGATCATTACCAACCTTATCAACAACCTCAACAACCTTCTCTACTTGTTCATCAAAAATTTCATCAACTAATTGATTACCAACAACCATATCATTCATCTCAACATCAATGTGTTCTTCAACAATCAAAGAAGTTTGTTCATCTTCAAACATAATTAGAATATCATGCATCTCAACCTGTAACTTACTTTGCTCAACAAACTTTACCTTTGCCTCATTTGCTGCCATCCTTGCTTGTCTTTTTCTTCTTTGAATAATCTTCTCAATAGGCCATGTGACCCCTTTCTTGATCTTCAAGTGCCAACTTGTAACTCTTTTGAGCAATTGATCTATCCTTTGCTTTAATTCTTCAATCTCTTTTTGCCTCATCTCTTCCTCTTTTCTCTTCCTTTCTTTTTTTCCCTCTTGTTTCTTCTTTTTCCTCTCATCCTCTGCCAACAAATATATTCCCAATCTTCTCACCAAATCCATTTTCACAAGCAAGTCTCTCCTTGCTTCTATTCAACTTTTCTCTGCCTTTCCTTGGCAACAATCAGATTATTTTTAACCTGCACACAACCACAACACATAACCACAAACCAAAACTAACCTAGACCTCTTGCTGGGCTCTAATACCAATTTGATACAGAGCAAGAGGATTTCAAAATTCAACTTATTACAATATATTTCACAACAATGGGTTTCAACTCATTTACCCATTCTACAAGGCAACTTTCTTGACAATTTCCTTGAATTCAAGATACCAAAATAGAGTTAAGGCACAAAAATTCTTGTAGAATCAGAAAAAAATATTAAACAATAGCAAATGACTGATTTAAAACCATTTCCCAACTTTGACAACTCAAAAATGTGAACTTCTAAAAGTAGATTGTTCAAATCAGCATTTAGGCCCATTTAGACCCCTTCAACAAGCAAATTTACATTTCCCAAGCCATTTCTCTTTGTTACCACTTCATACAAGTATAAATACATCTGCACAACTATTAGGAACCTTCACCCAACCTTTGTTCATACTATTTTAACAAACCCTAGCTTTAAACCACCATTTTCATGCAAAATTCACACAAAATCACTCTTTTCCAGCCTAGGGCCTCCTTGAAACCTTATCAAACATTTACATACACCCCTGTAACTTTGGAATCTAAAGTAAAATGTTAAAAAAGACCTAGAAACCAATTTTCAAGAGTTTTCAATGGTGGAAACTTAAGATATGAATTTTTCTTCAAAATTGGAACATTCATTTCTGAACAGGGTTGTTGGGAAGATTCAACCATTAGACCACTTAAACAACCTTTTAAAAATTTCTGGTAAGAACAAAAAACTTCATAAATTAAATTATCTTTCCATCAATGTAAGTTGCAGGGCCGTAATAAAGTGTACAAGTCCGTACAACTCTCTGAAACAGCAGATTTCACTGAAAAACACAGAAAAATGGAACTTTCATTTTCTTCATTTCACCAAAATCTTCAACTAACCTTGAATTCAACCATAAACATTGTTTATAATCCTTGAACATCAAAACAAACCTATCTAACTGACCCAAACCAACCTCCTAACTACTTGACTCCACCAAATGCACTTTTTTGCATTTTTACAATATAACAACTTTTAACAAAATATGCAATTTTTGCATTTTTGACTCCAAAGACCCTCCAAACAATTAAAATTCTATTAGATAGTCCCAATGGACCCTAAAACATCTAAATCCATTGACTCTTCATGTGCCATTGAACAACATTTGGCATTTTTTGCAAATTAGACAAAATGACTACATAACTTATCCAAATACCTATAAAATGACTCAAATACATTAAGATGGTCTTGAAAGACCTTATTGAATGATCCCTAAGAACTCTTTAAACATTCTTTTACATATTGGCCTCACAGAGGCTTGAATGCAACAAGGTGCTCCCCGCACTAAAGCATCCCCTTTGAAATGGTATATAATATCCATTATGGTGTTCTGCTATGTCACGGTAACTCTTTATTGAGCACATTGTAGAATCCATGCATAACCAAATTTTAATGATTAAAGTTGATGTTTTCCAATTAGTGGAATGTTTTAGGACCAACAAGCTTCATTCAACCCTATAGTAATGCTGCAGGAAAATAAAATGGCTCTAAGATATGATTAGGATTCATTTTCACATAAGGATGCATGATTCTCAAAGGAACTACAGTCATTTTGTAGACTATTTGTTGGCTCCATTGCATCAAGCAATTACAAATAATCCAATGCCTAGATTCCCTATGTCATGTATAAATTGCATTCAACTAGGAAAATAAATAAAATTGGTTGATTGGTACTTAATGGAAGAATATATTGTGCTAAGATTTTATGGATTAGGAGTAGATCCATACAAACTTCCAATACATGTGATAGAAAGGGTTTTTACATTGGAATATGTAAGGAAGATTAAGAGTATTGATGAACTACACTTTTTCAATAAACAAAAGAAGACCTTATTTCCTTCTTTAACTTTTTCATGTGGAGGGTTCACATTTGAGAGTAAAGCATTTAGTGTGGCATATGATCTTTTGAATTTTTTTAATTTTGATGTTATCTATCACTGGCAGTATGATCCATGTGACACCATTAAATCAATGATTGTGGCCAATAGGAATGTTGCAAGTAGAATTCAACATCAAAGTAAACCCTTGCTTGAAAACTTGAGAAACAAGGGATTCTTGGATGAGGCAAAATAGCAATTGAAAAAAGGTTGTTGAGAAAGGTATTTCTTTTGAACAATTGTCGCTGGTAAATTATGACATTGTGACTAAAAAAAAAAAACTCAAGAGGTGCCAACATTTTATGAGAAAAGTGATAAACCATTTAGTAGAGTAAAAATACCAGATTCTCTAGATAAGGAAGTTACAGATAAAAATTGGTCACGATAAAAAATTATTGCCTTTTGGTCTATGAGGAAGGAGTTAGGTGAACCAAGAACTCTTGCAAACTTTGGAGATAACAAAGAAGATCATGAGTTTAGAAAATTGTGGAATATAGAGCATCCGAGTGAATGTGAAGATCAAGAAACCAATGATGAATCTAGTGATGAGAGGGAAGAACAAAGCTATGCCAAAGTTGGTTTAAGTGAGGCCACAAAAGAAGCATATACTTCAAGAGTAGCCATATCCAAAAAAATGGGTTATGAAGGTGGTCCTTTGGGGCCCCAAGGACAAGGCCCTTGGACGGTAACAAATATAGAGCATAGAAAACCAGTTGATAATTTTTTCCTTGGAGCCAATGAAGTAGACCAAGGGCATACAAGTATAGCTAAAATAATTCATTTTTTTAGAGTTTCAAATCCTAATCCTCAAGGTCAGATACAATCACAACTAAGACATGCCCATGGTGGAGAACCTAATGCAATTGTTACTGCCAATAGTGGCAATGGTATGGGTAGTATTAATAGTACTAGTCAACATGTGCTCCAACAACAAATTACACACAAGAGGACAACAATACAAGATACCACACAAACACCAAGTAATCAAGGCATATAGAAGAGGGCAAGGATTTTGACATATCCAAGTCCAACTACCATTTCCACCACAAAGAAGTTATTTCTAGGCACTCCCATAGTTAGTGTGGCTACAACATCATTAGTAACTGCAAGTACTCCTAGTCCTTTGCTATTCAAGCATTCCATTGTTCCTCCGTCCCCAAGTTTTGATTACATTGAAGAGTTTAAAAATAAATCAGAATTGTATAAAAAAGAAAAGAAGAATTGATGGAGAGTGTGTTTTTTGTAACTTCATAGCCTGCAACAACCATGGTATTACAGGCACATTTGACACAAATAAAGAAATCAAGGAGTACATGATTGTTTTTCCCATAGTTCAAAATAAACTAGTAAATCAGATGGATCGATCTAAATTTTAGGTGAGCAGTGTACAATTGGACTTTATTGGACTCAAAAATATTGACAGAATTAATGTATCTAAGAAGAATAATGAAATGGTGTACACATCATTGCTAAAGAAAGAGAGAGAAGAAAAGGCTGTAGACTCAAATAGAAAAATTATAGGAAGACTTAGCAAATGAGAAAGCAAAGAGGAAAGCAGCAGATAACAAGAGAAATGAATTAGAAAAAAGAATAAGAAAATATCCCTCTACATCAACAAGCAAAGATGATAAACAAAATGAGAGAGAAGTGAATGAACTAAAGCAAGGGTTAGATGAGAGCAAAAAGAAATATGATGAGGAAAAATCGACTTCAAAAAAATTAAGACAAAGCATTGGGAAAGAAAATGAACAATGGGAATAAAAATTGGAGAAAGAGAAAAAGAAATGAAAGATTGTTTGCAGAGCTGATGGAAGCAAAAAATGAAATTAACTCTTATCAAAATAAGTTAACTGCATTTTATAGAGAAACAATGAGGCATATGAAACAAAAGATCTGGAATGAAATAATGCAGAGGATTGATCATTTGTGTGAATTATTTCAATTGATTGATGCTATCAAACTACATTATAAGAAGCTCAACAAATATTTAGTGGACAACAAAAATGTGCTAGCATTAGATAAATCTACTAATCAAGTTCAACAAACAGTCTACAAAGCCAGTGACAATGATTTGAAATCAAAAGGGATTAATAATTGGCTTGTTGCCTCAATGATGTTGTCATCTATCATTCATAAGTGTTTTAGAATGAGTGAAACAAAGGAATTTGTGCATCTGGTTGCAAACAATATGAAGAAGCTAGATGAAAAGGTAAGGAACTTCACAGAGCTTGGTTTTCCAGAGGCTTTTGACACAAATGAGTGATTCATTGGAAAGGATAATTTCATAAAGAAGATGGAGGGTGCAAGGAAGATTAATTTGGACTAGTTTCCTTAGAACCCATATGTGGAGAACTATTTGGATTCCATCAAACCATTGATAACCTTGAATGCAATTTTGACTAAAGAATTCAAGATAGGTTCAATTTCAATCATGAATTGTTAACAAATTGTCAAACAACACTCAGGAATTAAACAGTACCTAACATCGCATTAGTGAAAGTTGCTAGAAAAGGTGATACAATGATTTGATATTAATAATACGAGTTTCCAAGTTTTAACTCATCTCTATGCAGAGTTGTCTTTGAGAAATATTTTGCATTTCCAATGCTTCTATGTATTCCTTCATATGAAAATCAATAAAAAAACTCAAAT
>VDFB02153246.1:0-62520 GCA_007258455.2 Sequoia sempervirens | reverse complement strand
TGCTCTATGGATGTTGCACTCCTATGTCTTTTAGATCACTAGTGTTTCCAAGGTGGTTTCTATAAATTACAAAAGGTTGGTAGCGTTGTTGGTTGTCTAGACTAGTTTGGGAAATGCTCCACATTTCTATGCATTGGTGCCTCTATTCCTATAGGTTGGTAAATTCGCTCTCAATTCCTATGTACTTTATCAATTCCAATTTCATGTGTAAAGTGGCACAGAAGTTGTGATATTAATGTCATATCTCATGTTTATGCATTATGTTCTTCCTAGATGAATTGTTATGTTCTTTCTTAATTTATGGTGGTTATTGATGCAATGGCAGTATGAAAGAGGTGCATGTAAGTATTGTTGGATGTTCATGGAACATCCCCATGTGATATGTATATTGTTGATTGACTTAGTTGGTGTTGCATTGTGTCTTTATTTGTCTTTCTAGGTTATTTGTATATATCTACCTAATAGGGATTGTTCTTTTGTTTGCACCATGTGCTTAGGGGTTTGCACTAGAAATTGAAAATTTGTTATGATAGTTTATGGTTTTGACCTATCCTATTTAGGACCACATCAAGTAAATTTAATTGCAAGTATGTTTCTAGGTTGACTGGTTTTGTGCTTCATGTTTCTTCTACATGTTTCCTTGATGCTAACTTAGATTGATGTGTGCTAGCATGCAAATTATTTTGGGTCACATTAGAAGATGTAATAAGTTTGTTTTAGTCCTCTCTATCATTGAGATAGCTTTGCATTATTTTATGATATCCAACTTGTTGAATTTATTGTTTATCTTTTTCTTGGCCAACCTAATTGGTGTTTTTAAGTGTTGTAGAGGATATAAATGCAAGATCATTTTTAATGGAACAATATGGAAAAGTGCACAAGTGTAAAAAAATTTGTGTGTGGAATTTATTGAATATATAATAGAGTTAGTGCTACATTGTAAAGATGAAGGATCAAATGATGCAAGAGCATTCAGGCTCACAAGCAATCCTACATCACCAAAAATATGTTATCTTTCCATTTCCATGTTTTTGGAATTTTGGGTGTAGGTTGGAGCTTCTTGAGTGAATTTTTGATGTGTTTTATAGATGCATGGAAGTCTATTTGTATACTTTTGTCTTTTGGTGTTCAACTATGCATTGTCACTGGGACCTTATTATCTTGGTGGGAGACATTAACACATCCCTTTGATGGCGTAATACCAAGTGGGAAGTGACTTCTATCGACAAGAGTTGGCCATGTCAACAGGACTCTCACACTTGTCTCCTTGATGGCCTGATAACACTCGTTGTGTAGGTGCATTGTATTCTATCAGTGGGAGTGGACTTCACTGGTGAGACTCTCATGAATATCTCTTTGATAGACCAATTCACAACATAGATTGTTCATTGATGGAACTTCATTTCATCGATGGGAATCTTAAAACAATCTCAAAAATGGACTAATAGGCCTCTCATTCATGGGAACACATGATGTCGATGGGACTTTTCACTCTATTTCATCGATTGACTGATGAACTGTTATCTGTAATGCTCATGGTGGACCATGTGATATATCTCCTTGGTGGTTAGATGATTGATACTTGTCATCATTCTAGACATCTTTGAAAGGAATCATGATGTGTTGAAAATTTCTTCCAGAAGGTTATTGACAGGACCTTTGTCCGTGTCCCTCTAATGGGCTGATGAATTTATTTGAGTGATGGTTCGATCACTGAAATGGACACATGTCTTCATTCTAAAATTTTTCTGAAGAACTTTGGCTGCATTGACTATTCTCTCTCGGAATGGTATAACCCTTTTGGACTTCTATGGGACAAACATCGATCGATGGGACATTCAAGTTGGTCCCCTCGATACTCCAATGGTAGGGTGGTTGATAGAACCATGAGCATAATTTTGATGACCAGGAAGTGGATACAAAAGTGACATGTGTGGCGATACCATTTTCCAATTCACATCATTGTTTTGAATCAACACAAGTGAATTATCGTCCATTGCAGGAGCTAAAAAGGTTGGTTTCTTGGTTTGGTTGGAACAATGTTCTATAAAAAAAAGGGAAAAAATTAGTAGGAGAGGGGAGCTGATGGATTGATGTGAGCATTGTAATGGATAATGAAGGCCGGGAAAATGGGATCTATAATGAAACTTTTGTATGTAAACTATAATTTGATTTTAATTGAATAAAAAGAGAGTCATTTTGTTTATCTGTGTTATGGCATAGTTTGAGTTGGCTATGAGATTGTGACAACTTGATAAGGCCCTTTGATCTTTACTGCGTCAAGTGGTATCAGAGTAGGAGAACGTTGGAATGGTGAGAAGTATGTTTGAAGAATGAGGTATGGAAAGTTGAAAAGGAGTGTGAAGAGGAAATTTCGTTCTGAGAGATCATAGATGAGTTTGTGCAAAAGTTAATGAGAGGAATCTTTTTGTTGTCTAAGAAAAAAAAACCTAGAGAGAGTTTGTTGCAGAAGAGTATTTTGTAATTACATAGGACTTGAGTTCTAAAAGAGGGTTGTTGTAGGTGAGAGGAGACTTGTATAACTATAGAGGGCTCAAATCATAGAGAGATTTTTTGTAGGAAAACAACTATGACTACAGAGTGTATAGGAGGGACATAAGCTTGGAATGAAGTGTGGATTTGTTGCAAGGAGTGCTTGTAACTGTAGAGGGACTTGCGAGTCCTTGAAGATGTCTTCAAATTAGAGGATAATATTGGTCATGAGGAGACCAATGATGATCCGATTTTGGGAAGAGTATTGGGAAAAGATGAGAGAAAAGAAGTTGATTACAGAGCTAAAAATGATTGAAGTGAAATTAGATTCATTTGAAGAAAGCTTGGGAATGAAGGAACATGATATGGAAGAGGAAGAAAAATTTTCCATAAAGGAGGAACCCATGGAGACAACTTGGTCTCTTAATTTATCTGTTAGTAATTCATTTGAATTTTTGAATGCAGGTATGGAGAAGGTTGAGAATAAGACCTTTCATATGATGAGAGAAGATGAATAACATTGGGGAAAAATGGCAGTAGTATGCCAAGAAGGAAGTGTGCAATGTGGAGAAGATGGGGTACATTGTAAAGAACCTACAAATGAAGAAAGAATTGAAGATGAGGCCAAGAGAAGATTAGTTGTAGAAGTTTGTAAATAAAAGATTGTTCTAGATATGAAGAATGAAGAAAGAGAAGAGGTTGCAACCAAGGTTGTAAGGGTTGAAAATATTTTCATCCCTTTGATGGAAGTGGCATGGGAGGAAGAAAATGTGGGGGTATCCCACACAAGTGGATAAAATGCTAAGCCATAGGTTGTAGTGATGGCATGTGAATGGGGTGATTTGTGTGGAGTGGAAGAAGGGTTTTTGCAAGATGAAATAGTGAATAGTGGTCCCAATTTTGATGATGAGGTTGAGGAGAACAAGGACGAAATGTTGTTGAAAGAATAAATGAAAAGAATCTATAAATTATTGGTAGCTAAATATGACAAGTTGATAGATAAGAAGGAATTCGTTGCACCAAGAGAAGATGGTGATGAAGAGTCTTTAGAGGCTCATGATTTTTATAACCCTTTCCATAATGTTATGTTTGTAGGAAAAAAAGAGGTTGTAGCAAGATGTGAAGTCTATGGCATCAAAGAAGAAATCCTCATACAAGAGGATAAGAAAGGAAAAGCAAGAGAGAAGTTTGTAGTGGAGTTATGTCTTTTTGAAGGCATAAAGGAAAATTGGTTGCAAGTTGTAGCTAAGACATGTCTTGTTGAAGGCATGAAAAGGGAGAATATAACAAAATTTGCAGCAATAGAGAGTCTTTTGGAGGACATATTGATGAATGCAAAATGTGTTGAGGAAAGAGTTGTAGATATGTTCAAAGAAGTGGAAAGAGAAGAAATAAATTGTACCTTGGAGGACATGTTGATGAAGGTGGACGGTGATGGTGAAATCATAACAGTAATGAGGCTTGTAGAAATCCTTGTGCAAAAGGATAAGATAGAGAAGAGTAAGGTAGAAGAAGCATGTCTTGTTGCAGGCATGGGAAAAGAGAGCAACCCAAAAGTTGCAGCAGTGTATGAGGAGAAAATTGAAGTTATAAGTCTTGTAGCAGGGAGGCAAGTTGTAGGAGAGGTAATTTTTGATTGTTGTAATTGTGAAGAATGTGTCAAATTGCATTTATTTGATTTTATCGAGGTAGAAAGTATGGAGATGTTTAGGGTTGAGGTGAAACCTGAGAATAGCCATTATGTCGGTATGACAACAAAATAAGTTGAAGAGGATGAATGTTCTTGGAGGAGGAGGATAGATTGTAGTGGGTTAATTCACATAAAGGTGGAAGATGAAGGTGAAGTTTGGTGGTGGTGGTCAGTTTGAGGTGGGTTTGAACCAACAATGCAGGAGAAAAGAGTGCAAAGTATTTGGTGGAGGAGGCCAAATTTTGGTGGGCATGAGTCCAAAAGAGGAGGAAGGAGCAGAGTGCAATGTTATCAAAGGGAGATGATGTGTGTTCTAGAAAGGTGCTAGAAAAGAAGAAGAAAACAAAATTTGTAGGGTGTCGTCTTAGCATTGGAGTATGCTACAAATAGTTTACTATTTGGAAGGGTGTTTCAAACACTCAACTCCATTTTTTGATCCATGCTTACAAACTTCTTACCCAGTGTGTCTGATGTAGGAGCATCCGAGCTCACAAGCAATCCTGCATCACCAAAAATATGTTTTCTTTGCATGTTCTACATTTTTGGAATTTTGGGTGTAGGTTGGAGCTTCTTGAGCATATTTTTGATGTATTTTATAGATGCATGGAATTCTATTTGTAGCCTTTTTGTCTTTTGGTGTTCAACTATGCATTTCCACTAGGACATTATGATTTCGGTGGGAGACATTAACATGTCCCTCTGATGCCCCGATACTAAGTGGGGAGAGACTTCTATCAATGCAATTTGGTCATGCCAGTAGGAATCCTACACTTGTCTCTTTGATGGTTTGATAACACTCCTTGTGTAGGTGCATTATATTTTATCAACGAGACTCTCACGACTGTCTCTTTAATAGCCCGATTCACAACATAGATAGTTCATTGATGGGACTTCATTTCATTGATAGGACTCTTAAAACACTCTTAACGATGAACCTATAGACCTATAATTAGTGGGAATACATGATGTCAATGGAAATTTTCACTTTGTCTCACCGATGGACCGATGAACTATTATCCGTAATGATCATGGTGGACTATGTGGTATATCTCCTCGGTGGTTCGATGATTGACATGTGTCATCATTCCAGACATCTTCCAAAGGGATCATGATGTATTGAAAATTTATTTCAGAAGGTTATTGATGGGAGCGAAGGTTATTGTTGGGACCTTTTTTGGTGTCCCTCTGATGGGTTGATGAAATTTATGTGAGTGATGGTTTGATTACTGAAATGGACACATGTATTCATTTTGGAAGTTTTCTAAAGAACTTTGGCTGCATTGACTATTCTCTCCTGGAATGGTATAACCCTTGTGGACTTCGATGGGACAAATACCTATCAATGGGACATTCAAGTTGGTCCCATTGATACTCCAATGGTAGGGTGGTTGATGGAACCGTGAGCAGAATTTTGATGACTAGGAAGCTAATGGATTGATGTGAGAATTTTAACAAGTAATGAAGCTTGAGGAAATGGTCTCTGTAGTGAAACTTTTGTATGTAAACTATAATTTGATTTTAATTGAATAAAAAGAGAGTTTTTTTGTTTATTTGTGTTGTTTCGTAGTCTGAGTTGGCTACAAGATTTTGACAACCTAATAAGGCCCTTTGATCTTGACTGCTTCATCAATTTTTCTACAATGCCTTAGTCAACATGGGGTTATGTTGATGAATATTATATTCTTTATCTAAATATTTGTATCCTAATCTTAGATAGTGAATCTCATAAGGTACTTGTATCTTGCATTTGGAGTTGTATTTGCTTTAGTCCTATAATTCCTTTGTATCTTGTGTTGAGGTAGTGAGCCTTAGTTCACATGTCCTTTTTGACAATGAGCCTCTATATTGTGAGTCAACTCTCAACACATTTTTACCCTCATTAGTTTTTCCATGTGAGTTTGGTGTTTCCTCGTACATGTGTGTGTTCTATTTTTCTTCCTCATCGTTGCTAATCTGATTAGAGGTAGAATTTCTATATCATTTATTTTTGAAGTTGTTGAGGGATTAAAATTGATATATCTTTGTGCTAATCTACTTAAGAGTTTTGGTCTAGTTAAGAAGATTTTCTAAGATAGAAAAGGGTTTGATTTTTGAGTAGAATTATTCATCCCCCCTCAGTCTCCGGGTGTGTTGAAAACACGACAATAACTCAAATTTCTTAGCCTTTTAGAATGTTCTTACATTGATCATATTGGATAATTTGGGTTGCACACTAGAAAGAAGGATTTATATGAACATTATAAAAATTATTTTTCCACTAAAGTATGATACTAAGAAGGGAGTTGAGCATAATTAGGGAGATTGGTATCTTCACTCCAATTCCACAATATTTAGATTTTATGGGACCCCCATGCAACCCCATTTCTTACCAATTTATGTATCTAATAGATTATATTTCATGGATATAACTGGCAACTTAATGAATCAGATAAGGATAATTTTAGATTAATGAATAAGGGATCATTCATCCCTAGTTATATGAGGTTCTCCCTTTTTTTTTGTCACTAAAAAAGAAGGCTCAATTTTTTTTGCCACTAATCTTAATAATCTTGGAATGAAGGTAAACCCTATAGGAAATTGTGACCCTAAGATTTTTATTACTAGAGAAAGGGTGGAAAGAGGAAGATCACCATATTATCATCATTTCAATATTTTTGATGATGTGATAAAAAAAAAAAAATGAAAATGAGAAGAAAGAAAAGGAGGAAGCAAGAAATATTGTAATTTATATGATTGATGGAATTTTAGGTCATAGACTTTCCTATGTGTTGAATACTATTGAAGTATCATGGATAGCCTTTGATGGGATAAATAAGGCATATGCCAAGCAACAAGAGTCCCAAAAGAGTTTGCATGAAGTTTTGAGTAAATGGAGCCTCATGGATAGTGCCATAAAAATTTTCATCAAAGTGCCTAAATATGACAGTGAATCCCCAAAGAATTTTCCTCAAATTCTCAAGAGAATTGAGTTGCTAGGGGAAAAATATTCCTTTCAAAAAACATTAGATTTTTAATTAAGAGCAAATTGAAAATGATTGAAGGTATGGAGAAGGGTATAATGCCCAAGATAATCAATGAAGTAGGATTGATCAATCTTTTAGACAAATGGAAGGTTGAATCTACTATCATTATTCCCTCATTTTCTATTTTTGTATACAAGGATGGTAAGCCTAAACTAGCTCTCCTAAATAGTTTTATTGATGACTTATTCAAAATTGAGACCAATTTAGATAAATTTGAAAAAGAGGCCAAAGCAATTACTAATGCTAGGTATCATGCTCATAACAACAAGATTCAAAAGCTCTTGGCATTTAATTAGCCATCTAAGGATGAATATAATACATGGTTTTAAAAATATGTGGAATAAGCAATTTTTCATTTTTTTCTATTACTTTGCAAGTGTTGAGGTCTACTTCTTATCTTCTACTTCTTAGTTGTTTTTTCCCCAGGCCTTTTTGAATCATAGAGAAGGTATAAAAAAGAACATAATGTACTTGTACAACTACCTTCTTCTTTTAGAATATTTTGGAATCAACGAGGATCTTTTATAACAACACATGCAACTACTTTCATCTCTAGTGAAGAATGTTTGCTTCCTTGTGAGGTAGTTGTACTTGTATTTTAGGTTTTATCCTAGGTGGAAAAAATTGTCCAATGTAAATGTGACACTTGTCCATTGGCATGAATCTTGTTTGCTCCCTTTTTCTGGAAAGGGAATTCTTGTCCTTTTTCACAAGATCTGGGAAATTTTTTATACATAGAGTATTTTGTAATTAAGCTAGTGTTTTTAGGTCTAGGTGGTCTGATAAAAGTTTTTGATGTAATTAGTAATTTTCTATGATAGTATTTATTCAATTCTTAATATACAATGTCATGTTTAAAGCTAAATTTTTTCATACATTGTACTCCTCTTTTCATTCATGAATAAAATTAGATCAAGGGTAACTTTTTTTATCTCTCCAACATTTCTTGTGGTTGAATGCTTCTTGTTTGTATTTTTCTCAAGTAGTGAATTAAATATGAGATATGAGAAACATTGGATGTCTTGAGTGTTTAGAAGGATTCGTAAGTAGAATTGGTTATGAATTTTACACCTAGTATTATTTTTATGCATTGTTACAGAGCTTCATTGAAGTTTGGTCAATCATTATTATTCAATGTTTTAGTTACATATGTCTTTAATCTGTTACCTAGGTTTAAGACACTAGTATGTTGAATGTCTCTAAATGCAGCTCCATGGTCTTGAATTTCAAAGAAAAAATTCCCTTAATGCAATAATTTATTTACATAATGTTATTTTCATGTTCTTAAAGCATTGAATAAATATAAATTTGAGGGATCTAGCCAATCATAGTGTTTTATCTATAATTATTGGTTAAAATATTAAGGAAATATTTGTTTAACACAATATCTAAAGATAATGGCAAGGAATCTCAAGTGATATTGTATAAGATCAGCCTCCTAGGTTTTGTAGAGCCTAAAGTGTAGAGGAAAAGGTTTATCTATCTTTTCATGTTCGTTTGCCAATCCCTTAAGGCAATTAATTGTTTGAATTGGCTACTATTTAGGTTGTCTTTAGATACTAGTAAGGAAAATTAAAACAACAATAGATTGGTGAATTTTCTAGGGAATAACATATTATTTTGAAGAGTCCTTGATAATTTATGGTTATAATTTTTATATTTGTGTGAAGTGATTTTTTATTTTGTCAAATATTTTTTGTTGCTATTGTGCTTAAAAATTTCTCTAAGAAAATATTTGTAGATATCATTTCCCATTATTGGGTGGTGACTCTTAATGTCTACTTCACAGATGAAGTGTAAGAAAAAGTTAAAAGAAGATATATCAAGAAGTAATGGATGGTAGAAGATCCTTGTATAATGATCATGCTAGATGAAGGCTAGAATTTGAGCAACCTTTTACAAGAAAAACATGGAAGAAAAAAAATACAAGCTAGTTCCTCCTCATGATACTCACAATAATTATAAAATTGATGTGAATAATGTAACAAAATTACCTATTAAGTTTGTTGCTCTTAGAATCGAGTTGAGATTATTTTTTATAATTTAAAACATAAGAAATTATTACATGATTTAGCATAATAGAGAGTTCTTACCCAAGCATGAAGGAGATCTTGAATAGCACTAGAGATATTATCATCTTAGACAAATTTTATACAATAAAACTAATGATACCAATGTATCTAAATGGATTTGTCAATAATAAAAGTATTTTTCAAGCCCCCCTTTCAAGAGAAAAAATATTTCTCCTATAGAAATACCACTTTGCTAAATTTTACTAAAAATGTTTCCTAGCTAGTCCCAAAAATTGTAGAATCTAAAGATTTAATTGAGATGAAGATGGGTTACTAAGAGAGTTAAATTACCTACAACAAGAAATGAATAAATTGGAAGAACTATAAATTAGAGATGAAATAAAGAGAAATATTGATAACATGAAAAATTATTACCAGTCTAGAAAAGCTTCTCCTTCAATGTCATCGAATCCTACTACAAAGAGTAATACCCATAATATATCCTGGGGAAAATATCATGCAAACACATGGAGTAGTTATGTTGTAGCTAGTTGAATACCAATTACCTCTAATTCAAATGTTGTATCCCAAAGTATGGAAAAATGAAAGATTCCCCAAAATACTAATGGTAACATGGGAAAAACCTCTAATATAGATCCTTGATCTAAGAAGGCCTCTACCTCTAAAATACCTAATCAAGAAGACTCTAATTGGCAAGAAGAGGTTGTGCATCTCAAAGAAGCTTTACAAAAGATGGAAAAATTAAGGGTTAGAGATGATATATACAAAGAAGGATAGAGTTCTTGAAGGCATCTTATGATTCTAATAATTATTTTTCTTATAGTTCTAATCCTAAAATCACACCTATTGCTTATACTATAAGTTTCCCAATTATTTATCCCACAACATTAAATTCACAACAAATTTCTACCCAAGTGTCTCATATAAAAATATGTCTTCAAGTAGATCAAAGAATTCCTCAACCAAATTCATAGCTAGAAGTGAGTATTCCACCACAAAATTTTGGTGGTTATGAATAATATGGACTCCATTATTAGTATAACCCAAATGTAAATTCTTAATTGGGTGGATAGAATACAAATCCTTAGGGAGGATAAAATATTGTTGGTTAACAACTTGATGCCGAAGGAAATCCATAGATAAATCTTGATGGAAGGAATTATATTACAAGAAGACCTTTGCATTTAGAAAGGTATAGACAATTAGATTTTAATGGTATCCCTGGATACCCTAACTATATACCTAATGAGATAAGAAATGTCTTATCTACATTCTTATAAAAATATGCAATTTCAGGTGAAGATTGTGTGAGACCATTTTTGAATTTGATTGATGAATTTGAGGTTGAGGATGAAGATGTTTTCATGAAAATTTTATGCAATCTCTAATAGATGATGCTAGGGATTGGTATAGAAGTCTAAATCAGTCTAGTATTGGATCTCGGGAAGAATTTAAGACGATTCTTAGAGATAAATATGGTGAGAAGATGGACCCAATGTTTATAATCAATGAATTCACTAACATTACCAAAGAACATAATGAAATAGTTTATGATTTTAATACTAGGTTCATTAGTCACGAAAAAAATTCCACTATATATGATACCTAGTGAACCTATGTTTCTAGTGTTTTATTGTAACTCTTATGATCCTAAGATGAGATATAACTTAATGGATAAATACCCTCGGTATTTAAGATATTCTTTAAAAATAACATTGGATAATGAAAAAAAAAGCATCAAGAAAGGTGATCAAGAGAGATGATGTAAAGATATTGCAAAGTCAAAAAGGACATCAAAATAAAGTAACATATTTTGAGGATAAATGGCATAAATTAATGAATGCCTTAAAGGATTTGATCTATAAAGTAGTAAAAAATGAGAAAGGAATGTTTAATGACATGCAAAAATTTTGAAGGCATGAAAGAATGCCAAAATTGTCTGATCAACCTTATAAAACAAATTACCATAATGGAAAACCAATTCATAACAATAAAAAAATAGTGACTTATAAGGAAACACCTAATCCTTTGAAGAAGAGAAGTGCAAATTTTATTGAGGATAGTCCTTGGTTCATGGTTTGCAAATTACCTCATTCACAAAAGTAGTGAATGGTTCCACAATCCTTAGAAGAAGAAAATGATTTTTGTGATGAATGTGATATGATTCATGAGGAAGAAAATGAGATAAATATGTTCTCAAGTATATTATCTTTCAATTATGATGATTGCTCTTCTAATGAATGATGCATTGAAGTTGATGTAGATGATCAAAGATGAAAATCTAGTGCATACTATCAACAAATAGATTTTGAAGATGAAGAAGAAGACTGTCTAAACACTCTTAATGTTGAAACATAAAATTTTGATGTTAAGCTCAAAAGGCCTTCAAAAGAATAAATTAGAAATCTGGGAACTTCTATGGTTGTAAATAATGATTAAGGCAAAGATGGCAACATATTTATCAAAGAAAATTCTGATGATAATAAGGATCAAAATTCATGTAAACATAAGGATAATTCTAAATAAAAACCATATACACCTTATAAAGGTCAAAATTTTAAGAAAATTGTAGATCGGGTAGGCTTTCCTCTGCTCAAAGCTATGTATCAAAAGATGAAAATTGAAAAAGAAAGAATAATGCTGAAAATTATCAGGAAGACAAGTGTAATCATAAATATGAGAAATCCACTGAGAAAATTGTGATAATTTGTGATATTCTAAAGTATAATCCAATTGATTTGATTCAAATATTGTCACAAGTTAAAATATATGTTCTGAGCTACTAGAAATAATGAGAATAGAGGAGCACACAAAAAATGCAACATTAGAAATCTGAAAAAGATTGAAAAGAAAAGATCTTATATGAGAGAGATAAGCTATAGAAATGTAAATTAAATAATATAATTACAAACCAGAGATTCCAAGTGATGTGGAAATATGAAGATGACAATATTGCATTAGGAGTGTAAAGCTAATCTGTAGAATAATGACTACATGCGTCAAGGTACATGTATGTCAAAGTATGCAACAATACAAGAGTAGGAATGAAAATGCAAGCTATGTAATGAATTTTTATAGAACTGAGGAGATGATGGAGGTGGAAAATCCAACCAATAGGAATTAACCACCAAAAGTGGATATGGACCACCAAAAGTATAGATGGCCACCAAAAGTGGAAATTGTTCCACCCATTAAGGAAAGGGAAACCACATCACTTATCTTGTAGTTATTAAATTATAAACTCACATTATTATCCTAAGAAATATTAATTGAGTGTAGGAAAAGCATAGGACTAAGGGAAAATAAATTAACTGAAAGGAAGCCAAGTACATGAAAAAGCTTTGAACACTAATCTATCAGAGGAGAGAATGTGAAAATTTTATAGTTTTAGACCCTTATTCAATTACAATAAAGAAGATACACATTACAGGTAAAGATCAACAACAAAAACAACAAAGATACAATAAAACAAATAATGTCAAATATACATGGGGAAAACCCTTTCAGGAAAAGAAACCTAACACTCCAAAAGCCTGAACAATGTATTATCTATAAAACAACAATTACAATACACTTGCAGCTCAAGCTTTTATAAGAGTTTATCAATGTTACAATTTTGGAGTAAATCCAATAGCATAACAATATCTCAACCCAACTTCATACAACTTGAAAATAAAAGTGTTCAATATATATAAGATATTACAATGCATAATTTTTTTTTTCTAAAACAATTGCCAATGGTTGAAGATGCAACATGAAAAGTGCCAAAAACAGTGCAGATGCACAACAATAAGTCTCCAAATTATCACCATATGCCAATCTGCAAAATTTTCACTTGCAAAAATAACTTCTCTTCAAAAAATCACATTCCATGTAAACTCAACATGGAAATAGAAAAAACTTTTATGCACAACTCCACCTATAAAATCAAATTTCTAACTTAACTCCTCATCCAAATAGAAACTACAAGTTGTAACTCACAAAGACAAAGTGAGAAAATCAACAACATTAAATCCATGGAAAAATCAAAGGTGCAGACGCTTTATTTTTCCTAACATTCACCCACTTGTCAAACACCTTTGGAGAGACAATGAAAGTAACAATATTTAACTACTAGAATTAATGAGGCTCGTAGACTTCGAGCACCATCTAAACTTCTTTGTGCTCACCAACTTTGTCAATGCATCTGCAAAATTCATTAGGGTGTCAACCTTCTCCAACTTCACCTTTCTGTCTTCCACCATATCATAAACATTTGAAATGAAATTGAACATGAATGTGCTTTGTTCTAGCATGGAATGTAGGATTCTTTGCTAAGCAAATAGCACTCTGATTGTCACAATATATAGTAAACTTCCCTACATCAAAACCAATATCAGAACATAAATGATTAAGCCAAATGGCTTCCTTTCAAGCATGAGTAGTAGTCATGTACTCTAATTCTATAGTGGAACAAGTGACTACAACCTACCACTTACTCATCCAATTGATAGAAAAACTATACATCATGAACACGTATCCACTGGTGGATCTTCTACTATCAATATCACCTAACCAATCTAAATCCGCATATTCACAAATACTCACTGATTGAAAAGGTCCTATAGGATAACCATGAAAAAATAAGGAGTACTTGGAAGTACCCCTCAAGTATCTAAACACTCTCTTCACTGCATCCCAATGCACCCATCCAAGATTAGCCATAAAAAGACTATGGAATCCCAGTACTTGGGAAATTTTTGGCCTTGTACATACCATAGCATACATCAGACTACCAAAAGCACTTGCATATGGTACTCTAGTCATGTCCTCCATCTTAGTAGGATATTTTGGACAATCCTCCACACAAAGCTTCATCCCCTGTATTACAAGAATAACTAACTTTATGCAAGCTATCATGTTGAACCTCTCAAAAACTGTATTCACATAATTTCCCTAGCTTAACCAAAGCTTTCTATTAGCCCTATCTTTTCTTATCTCCATCTCTAGAATATACCTTGCTACAACTAGATCCACCACCTCAAACTATGCTGACAACTAAGACTTCAAATTTGGAAACAAAATTTTACCATTCCCAAAAATAACATATCATCTACGTACAATGCAATTATGTGAATATGACCATTATTAGATTTGTAATACACACAATGGTAAGATTTAGAGCTCAAAAATTCCAATGACAACACATAAGTATTGAAATTTTGGTACCACATTCTAGGAGACTACTTAAGACCATACAAAGAATTTTTCAACTTGCAAACTAGATTTTCTTTATGATTAACCATAAAATGCTCTAGTTGTTTCATATAAATCTCTTGCTCCAAGTCACCAAGAAGGAATGTTATCTTCACATCCATCGGTTCCACTTCTAGATCATACGCCACTACAAGTGATAATAGGAACTAGATAGATGTCAGCTTTGTAATAAGGGATAAAATCTCACCATAGTTAATTCCCTCCACCTGATAATATCCCTTAGCAACTAACCATGCTTTATGCTTCTCAACATTTCCTTCTAGACTAGATTTTCTCTTGAACACCCATTTACATCCAATGGGTTTCCATCCTTCAAGAAGAGGTGCCAGATGCCATGTATCATTTTTCTTCAATACAACCATTTCTTCATCAATGGATTTCATCTAGGAGTCTACATCACTCATACCCATAGCCTCTCTAACAATTCTAGCCTCATCAGTGTTAGCAATCAAAGAAAAATTACAACCAAAATCCAACAATGAATAACCAAACCTTTTAGGTGAATATCCACACCTATTAGGTTTCCGCCTATCTGTCATAGACCTTCTTACTTGTTAAGGTTGAGGTTATTCTTCAAAACTTTCAGAGCTTCTCAAACTCTCCTCATCATCTGGTACACTTTGGGCTTCCAATTCAACTTTCTTAGAGTCAAGAGGAATTTGAACCACATCTTCTTTCTTTTGTTCTTTTGTAGGTTACAAAATGGTGGAAGAAGGTTTCATCTCTCTAAAGATAACACTTTGAATACAGAGAACCTTTTTGGCCATTGGATCCAAAAGCTTCTACCCCTTTAGACCAATACCATATCTAATGAAGATACACTTGATAGACTTGTTTTCCAACTTCGACCTTTTCTCCGTTGGCATGTGAGCATATGCCTCACAACCAAAAAAATGAAGATGTCTCAATGAGGGCTTCTTACTTGACCACACCTCCATAGGTATCTTATCAATAAGATTTGATGTAGGAGATCTTTTTTCTAGATAGCATGTAGTGCCAATAGCCTCAATCTAGAAATTTTGTTCAAGGCCAGGTGCATTTATTATGCTCCTAGCCCTCTCCATCAACGTCCTGTTCATCCTCTCTACAAATTGATTCTACTGAAGGGTATATGGAGTTTTCTTATTCCTTTCAATCCCATGTTCTCTAAAAAACTTATCAAATTCTACATAACAAAACTCACCACCATTATCAGTCCTCGAACACTTAATCTTCCTACCAGTTTGATTTTCTACTAAGGCCTTAAACTCCTTAAACTAACTGAATATTTTTTATTTACTCCTGAGAAAATAAATAAATTCCCTTCTATTGTAATTGTATACACCTAAAAATGGTCTGGATAATCTAATTAATTAAATACAATTTATTTGATTAATTAACCTTTAATTCTTCTACTATTAAATAAATAGAAATATTTATTTATATAGTTCATGTTTTAAATTCTTCAATCTTTATTCTATTATTCCGTCTTCATTAAATAAATGAATTTCACTTTGTTTTATTTAATTATTATAATCAAATTCATGTACTATTGAATAAATAGAAATATTTATTTTTATAGTTCACATTTATATTCTTCTAATTATTCTCTCTTAATTAAATAATCAAAACTTCAATAGTTTTTTTTAATCATCATTTATTTCTCTTTTATTAAATAAACAATATCAAAAACATTTGTTTATCTTAATAATTGATTATTTCTTCCTAAATTTGAATAAATCCAAAATATTCAAATTAAAAGCATATTCTACAGCTAATTGTATTCACCAACCAAATTAGATATTTTATATCTAATTAATTTATCTCAACCTTCACGGGCAAATTTGGAGACAAACTTGTAGGCAATCATCTTCAATCTTTCTCTAATGATTCTTCCTATCTTATGGTTGAGTGTTTTTGTGGGGAGGAACCATCTCCATTATCAGCTCAGGCCTCTTCATCTCTCACCATTCAATTCTTCAGATCAAATGCAAACCTTTGTTGTGTTGTCCCTTCACAAATGTGTTGTCGTGAATCTATAAATACAACCTTTTGAAGCAAGAAAATGATCCCCAACTTTGTGCAAACTTACTTTGCAGGAACATAAATTGAGCAATCAAGCATCTTAGCAATAGCAATCATAGCATTTTAGAATCAATATCATGGCTGCATCATAGTTTTCTGTAGCTTCTTTTATCAAGTTTCATGTCTGAAGCTGCAAGTACACTTTTCAAGAAAAAATGTTAAAATCGTGGGTTGGTGCCCCACGGTGGGTTTCAAAATGTAAGTGCGAAATAAGTAATGAGTAAACAACAAAAAAAACTTCTTAATAAGACATTACATTAAAGATTCAACAATATTTAAACTAGTTAAAAACAAGAAATCTCTTGAAGGCATCTCATTGTTCCCTATCTCCAAAGATTTATTAAATCATAGAGGGCTCTCAGATTTGGTAAGCACTGTGACTATTAAAATACCAATATAGAGAGTGAGATGATGCTAAATGAAATAATCTAATCCTATATGATGATATCTAAATGATATGATGAAGTTGTGATCTAAATGGACATCAAACTTGATAAAAGAAGATATAGTAAACTATGATGCAGCCATGATATTGATTCTAAAATACTACGATTGCTATTGCTAAATGATAATGCTATTGCTAAGATGCTTGATTGCTCAATTGATATTCCTGCAGAGTAAGTTTGCACAAAGTTGGGGATCATTTTCCTTCTTTAGAAGGTTATATTTATAGATTCACGAAAGCACATTTGTGAAGGGGTAGTACAACAAAGGTCTGGATTTGATTTGAAGAATTGAATGGTGAGAGATGAAGAAGCCTAAGATGATCATGGAGATGGTTCCTCCCCACAAAAACACTCAGCCAAAAGATAGGAAGAATCATTAGAGAAAGATTGAAGAGGATTCTTGCAAGTTTGTCTCCAAATTTTCCCATGAAGGCTGAGATAAATTAATTAGATATAAAATATCTAATTTGGTTGGTGAATACGATTAGCTATAGAATATGATTTTAATTTGAATATTTTGGATTTACTCAAATTTAGGAAGAACTAATCAATTATTAAAATAAAAAATGTTTTTGATATTGTTTATTTAATAAAAGAGAGATAAATGATAATTAAATAAAAACTATTGAAGTTTTGATTATTTAATTAAGAGAGAATAATTAGAAGAATATAAATGTGAACTATAAAAGTAAATATTTGTATTTATTTAATAGTAGATGAATTTGATTATAATAATTAAATAAAACAAAGTGAAATTCATTTATTTAATGAAGATGAAATAATAGAATAAAGATTAAAGAATTTAAAAGATGAACTATATAAATAAATATTTCTATTTATTTAATAGTAGAAGAATTAAAGATTAATTAATCAAATAAATCATATTAATTAATTAGATTATCCAGACCATTTATAGGTGTATACATTTTACCCCTCTTTGAAGTGACGTGTTTACTCATTGCTTCAAATAAAATTTTGTTGATGCTACTAGTACCGACTAAAAATTTTCAGTATGCCCCAAATGTTGATTTTTAAGTGATGGTGGATATATATCCCCTCGGGAGATAAATTGATGATTTTTTTATTTTTTTGTATTTTTGAAATTTTTTCATTTATTTTTCATGATTTTTTGATGAATTTTGATGATTTGATAAAGTTTTGATGATGAAATAATTTATCTCCCAACAAATAGTTTGAAAGATGCCCTTGTGATGAGTTTTGAATTAATCCTCCAGTAAGTAAATTAAATAAATCCCAAAACCCCTTTAATTAACCTTTTAAAAGTTAAAAAGGGGTAAATTTGAATTCATTTGTGCATTTGGAGTTTGAAAATTTTGTGTGAGAGCAATTTGGTGCAAAATGTCAATCCCTTACTACACTCACCGTTTTGAGTGCATTCATCGACACAATTGCCCAGCTGCTTACGGACCTCCGATACATCCTTGTGAACCTCCTGATAGGCGAGGTTGATTTGAGTAATTGACCTCATGATAGGGGAGGTACAATTTAAGATGTATGATTAACCTCATGATATGTGAGGTTGACTGATAAATTTGATGATTGACCTCATGATCGGGGAGGTTGATTTAATAGTTGCTCACAAGATTTTAGTGAAGTTTCACCAGAGATGATTAGTTTCAATAGGCTAATTGATTTTGATGTTTGACAAAGATTTCTAATGGTTTTTTTTTTCATGATGACATGAGTCGTTGGTGAACTTACAAATTAGAGAGTGGCTTCCTAGGACCTTTGATTTGATACTGCAGCTAGTGCAGAAAAAGACTGTAGTTATTACCAGTTGTGGTTTATTGTCTCTATTAGATATATCCTAGATTAGGATTAATTGGGGTCTCCCAAAAGCCCTAGCAGAGAGGTGGCATAGGGAGCATAATACCTTCCACCTTCCTACTAGTGAGATGATAGTCACTCATGAGGATGTCTAGTAAATTCTAAGGATACCCATTGTTGCTGACATTATAGTTTATGATTTGTCAGAGCAGAGCGGGACAGATGCTCTCCACAGAGTATTTCAAGATGATTCTATTTGTGGTTATTGGATTCCATTGCACGAGATGGTGGATGCCTATGCCACCCTTCCTTCAATTCTTGCTAGTTTTATTAGAGGGTTCATTTGTCTTGATCGCGGGTCAAAGGGACTTTCTGTTGGTTGGGGTTATGTATTGGAGAGCATGATTGTGAATGGTATGAAATATGCTTGGGGCATGCGTATGCTTGCCCATCTTTATCATGATTTTCATTTGGCTATCTACCTTGGAGGTTATGATTTTTCGTTAGGAGTTACTCTACTACAGGTGTGGGCATGGGATCATATAACTATTACACCTCTAGTGACAGTTAGACAGAGACCGACCATGAGGTTGTATGTCCATAGATATACAGGTCATCTTACTCAGCCTAGACTGGCTAAGTTGGGTCATTGGAGGAGACCATTGGATGATGTAGAGGCTGTTACATGACGGCCTTATCTAGACTACAAGCATTGGGATGATGATGATGTACAATTTCCATATCTTTGTCAGTCGATGATGCTGATTGGTCAGACTCGTTGGGTGTTAAAGAGATTTTAGTTTAGATGAGTGCTTAGACAGTATGGTATTGTTTAGGGTATGCCCCAGGGTGTTTCCCATTATGCTCGATGCCAGTTAGATTGTATAGAGTGGGGACCAGGTTTTTCATATGATGTCGTTGTTCAGGAGTATCAAGCTCTACAACCTCTAGTTTGGGATATTCGTCCTAATATTGTCGAGCCAACTATTACAGTTGATTATGCAGAGTATTTGGTGCTACATCCTTTTCCATAGATTACCATTCTTGGTGAGCCAATACCACTACCTATTGAGGAGGAGGTTACTATTGCACATGGTCACTGATGGAGGAGAGAGGAGGTTGGTGAGGAGGAGGTGGAGTATGTTGAGAACAGTGGTGGTGAGGAGAGTATTAGTGAGGATGAGAGTAGTGGAGATGAGGAGGGATATGATAGTGGAGATGACAGAGGAGGTGGTGGTTGAGATGATGGAGGAGGTGCAGGTGGGTTGGGTGCAGGTGGGTCAGGTGAAAGCTTGGATGTTCAAGATTATAGGGTTCCTCATAAGAGGTGATCATTGGTAGGTCCTACAGAGTAGCATGTGTAGATTAGTGTACCCTCCTAGTAGTAGGAGACACAAATTGCCAATTTAAAGGTGCAGGTGCAGACTTTACAAGGTCAGCTAGTTTAGGCTAGGGGCCTCTTATTGCAAACACAGACGTAGATGTAGATGCAAGCCCAGTCCCATGCATAGGCTCTCTTTCATGTATAGGCATAGTTAGCAGTGGCTTAAGCACAGATTACCACTTTGATAGCCAAGAGAGATGCAACTAGAAAGGTTGTAGAGTAGGCATAGACTATAGCTTAGAGATTATAGAGATTGGCTGATGGTACATCTATGGTCGATTATGTGAGAGAGGTAGAGTACTACAGAGGAAAATACTATGATGTTGTTCCCTCTGAGCAGAGAGTCAGTTATACCCAGTCTCAATTAGGAAGGACTCATTCTAGGACTGTCAGTGTGGGTGTGACACAACCTCTTTCGAGAGACTTGAGAGATCTTGGTACATCTGGTGGGGAGGTACCAGTCTAGCAATGCCAACACCATTGGGAGCTATTACCACATAGTTCATGATTGGATTCTCTGATATGTCTGAGACTTTGATGTATACTCTGGTTTTGATTCTCATCCCTTTTTGATGTTGTATCTCTTTACATATTGTACTTCATTGTATACTTGACATTATGATTTTTGAGATTTATATGATGTGGCAGATTGATTGTTCCATGTGTGTTTATATGATTCTATGATGGATGCATTTAATTATATATTTCTATATGCCATGTGACAATTTATGTTATGATGTTATGGATGCAATTAATTATCACTATGATATCCTATGATTCATATAAATGTTTTATGTGATAATGTCTATAATGATGATGTACAGATGCAGAATGTTAGTTGTATGATAATGGATATATGTAAATGATATGGAAATGCATCTATATGTATGACTTTTTTATATGATTTTAAATGATAAATGACATAATGATGAAGATGAATATGATGTACTCTATTTTTTATTTTTTTCTAATTCAAATTAATGATGCAAATAAATGGATGAATAGATGATCAATATAATGGTACTTCGAATGTATGATATATGATATGATGAATGGGTGAATGAAAATACAATTACATACAGATTTTTTTTTATAGTTTTTCTCATGCAATTTAATGACATGATGCACAAATGAAGAAAATGATATGATAAATGCAAATTATTTGATCAAATGTATGAATGATGAAATGATGAAATAATGTTTCTAATGTATGCAATGAAAAATGATTATGCACTATATGATAATGATGATGGTTTTTTTAATTTCAAGTATACTCAATCCATTAATGAGAAAAGATAGCATCGTCTGTGAATGATTTCACCAATTTTTGTAACAAATTCTCTGTAGATGCAAAACTAACATGAATGTAATCTAATTTTACCATGAAAATCTACATGCAAACATTGGCATTGTAATAGTCCATTTATTATGCTTTGAATCATAATGGAGCTTTTTAAAATGTTGAAAGTGAGTACAAGCATCAATGGTATAATGTAGACCAATGATGACCTGAGTACTACTTCCATGATTTTTGATATTGCAAGTGAACACAACCATCTAGGTATAATTAAACTGAGATGACCTAAGTATTTCTTGTCTAAACAAACAAGAATCAATCATTTTTTTATGTGAATTGGAATGTCATGAGTGATAATTTTGTAGAGCATTTCTCATTACAATTCACACAATAAATGATTAATTCACAAACACCAGACAAAGAAAAATATCATTCTTTTTCCTGGCTTCTCTAGTTCAATACATCATCGAGTTGCCCCAAAGAAATGATATCAATGATCAAAGTACAACAATTCAACCTTTGCTTAAAGTATTTCAATCATTATTTAGATTAGATCATCCATTTTGAGTTGTTCTGATTGGTTTTATTTCAACTGCCTTAAGTAATGTGGATGGTTGATTTTCTGAAATGATCTAATGTTTGATGTATGTTTAATGTTGAGTTTCTCAATGATCATTGTTTTTGCTGCATTGCCATAATATTGTTTGTCCATTTGTTTAAGCTCAAGTTTATTTCCCCCAGTGTTTTCAAGATTTTTCTCCCAAGCTAGGGTGTGACATAATCACTTTTCCAAGATATGTACATGATGTTCTCTTTTCAAATGATTTTTGGAAAATGATGGAAAAAGTGGATGACCAAGTCATGCATTTAATAGATGGAAAATCTAATTTAAATCACAAGTAGCGCTTGTTTCTATATTTTCACTACTTGTTTTTATTGCACTTTTTTAGACTTTATGATTTTTTTTGTCTTTTTGTCTTTTTTTGATTTTTTTTGTATTTTCTCTTTTTCTGATTTTTTTTTTATTTTCTATTTTTCTAATTTTTTTTTGTATTTTCTGTCACCAAGATGCCTATTTTCCAAGTTTTCATCAAGGCGACCCTTTGCAACTATGCACTAGATGTTTCAAGTATAGAATATCCTGAGATGGATACTTTTGATAGGTTCATCAAGCAGATCCCCTTTAGGTGTAGATAGTCGATAGGCTTAAGATCCATAGACTGATATGATGACAAAGGGAACTAGCCAATTAGGTTCAAACTTCCCTTTCTTTCCTCTATCTTGTTGATTTCTATGGTTTTCCTTTAGGACCAAGTCCCCAACCTAAAAGACTCTAGGCTATACCCTGTGATTGTAGATTTTGGACATCCTCTGTTGATATGCTATCAAATGATTCATAGCTTGTTGACAACGTTCATCCAATAGTTCCAACTCTTGAAGTCTAGACACTCTATAATCCTCATATAGAATGATACCCTTTAGTGATGCACAGAGTGATGGAATCTCAACCTCAATGGGTAGTATGGCATTTGATCAATATACCAAGGCATATGGTATAGCTCCTATAGGCATTTTGATACTGGTTATGTATTCCCAAAGAGTAGGATTTAACTAAATGTGCCAATCACGTCCAACATCGTTGACAATCTTCTTCAAGATTTTCAAAATGGTTCTATTTGAGGCCTCTGGCTGGTCATTACCCTGGGGATAGTATGGTGTTGAAAAATGATGTTGGATATGAAACTTCTCACATAGTTCCTACACATCCTGATTCTTAAAAGGTTGACCATTGTCTATGACAATGGATTGAGGTATGCCATACCTACAGATGAGGTAGTTTAGTATGAAGGAATACATCTATTTCCCAGTGATTGTTGTTAAGGGAACCATTTCTATCCATTTTGTAAAGTACTTTATTGATGAAATTATGTCCATTGGATGAAGACGAATTTATCTTTCCTACTAGGTCTAGTCCCCATTCACAGAAAGGCCATGTTGATGTGAATGGGTGTAATTCTTGCGCTGGTGCATGAATTAAGTTACCATGGATCTGACATTTTTGGCACTTCTTAACAAACTGAAAGGACTCCTCCATGTTCAACCAGTAATACCCCAAACAGAGGAGTTTCTTTGCTAAGGTTAGTCTACGTGAATGAGTTCCACAAATACCTTCATGAACCTCCTATAAAGTTTTTTATACTTGTTATGTTCTAGAAACTAAAGAAGAGTACCATCTAGACCTCGACGGTAAAGTATGTCAACGATTAAGGTATGTTGTGCAGATTGGCGGATGAAGTTGTGTTTGTAGTTTCTTGAAAGATCGGGAGGAAGGATGTTGTCTTTCAGGTAAGCATAGGTCTTTCCATAAATGGAAGATTCAACATCAACTAAATGACATATGGTTTGAGATTCTGGGTTATCATAAGTAGGATTAGACACTTGTTCTACCATAAACTCAAAACAACCTCACTTTTCTGGAAATTGTAAGAGAGTCTCAATTGTCGTCATAGCATCCACAACTTTATTTTCTACCCTTGGAATATGTTCAAACTTGATATCTACAAAGTACTTTATGAGATCATCTATCAGCTTCTTATATGTCATCAATTTCTCATCTTTCGTCTGATATTCATCATTTACTTGATAAATGACTTGTTGTGAATATCCATATACTTGTAGCTCTGTGATCTTCCATTCAATCACCACTTTGATGCCAATAATTAGTGCCTCATACTTAGCTACATGGAAACATGAGTCTATAGGACCTTGGTATGGTGTGTCCTTGAGGTGTAACAAACAGAATTCTAGCACCAAACCCACATTGTGTGTATGAACCATCAAAATAAAGCCTCCATTGTTGTGTTGTCATAGTAAGAATATCTGCATCAGGAAAATCAATGTTCATTGGATGATCACCTAGTAAGGAGCCTCAACTAACTAATCAGAAATCACTTGACCTTTGATTGCTCTCCTATCCACATACTGGATATCAAATTCACTCAAGAGCATCACCCATTTGGCTAGTCTCCTTGTTAGAGAAGCCTTACTGAGTAAGTATTTTAAGGGATCAATCTTTGAAATGAGCTTAACCATGTGGCTTAACATATAATGTCACAACTGTTGGATAGCAAAAACCATTTCCAAACAAGCTTTCTCAATGAAGGTGTAATTTATCTCATAAACATTCAGAGCCCTACTGATATAGTAAATAGCTTGTTCCTTTCCCTCAGGATCTTCATGTGTTAATAGAGCTCCTAAAGAAATGTTTGTTGTTACAATGTATAGTAAAAATGGTCTATCTTCTGTAGGTGGCATCAATATGGGAGGTGATATTAGATATTGCCTTATTTGATTGAAAGTTGATTCACATCCCTCATCCCATTTGAAAGAGACATTTTTATGTAGCAAGTGATTGAAGGGATGAATATTATCTACTAATTGGGAGATAAATCTCTTGATTGATTGTAGCCTACCTTGTAGAGATCTTAATTACTGATATTCTTGTGAGGCAGCATTTCCATTATTGCCTTGACCTTGGCAGGATCCACCTCAATGCCTTTTTCTAAAACTATGTAACCCAAAAGTTTTGCTAATGTAACCACAAACAGACATTTCTTAGGATTTAATCTGACATTGAACTTCTCTAGTCTGGTAAAGATTTTTCCCAGGATCTCTAGATGTTGTTTTTTAGTATATGACTTTGCTAATATATCATCCACATAATCTTCCATAAAAGTATGCATCATGTCATGGAAAATAGTGGTCATTGCATGCTGATATGTTGCACCTGCATTTTTCAACCCAAAGGGCATGACATTCCAACAAAATGTGCCCCATGGACATGTGAATGTTGTCTTTCCCTGATCTTCAGGTGCTATCTTGATTTGGTTATATCTTGAGAAGCAATCCATTAGTGACAACATGGCATGTTCTGTTGTTAAATCCACAATAATGTCAATGTTTGGTAAAGGAAAATTATCCTTTGGACATGCCTTATTTAGATATCTAAAATTTGTACATATTTTGATACTATTATTTGGTTTAGATGCAGATACAATATTAGAAATCCACTCAGCATAATCGATAGACTTGATGAATCCTACATCTAACAACTTTTTCATCTTGGCCTTTACCCTCAAGGTGATATGTGGATGCATTTTCCTTAGTTTTTGTTTCATAGGTTTTATCCCAGATGGTAGATATAAATGATGTATTAGAAGATCTGGATCTAAACTTGGCATATTAGAGTATGACCAAGCAAAGTTAATGCTTTTGTACTCAAAGAACTTGATGAATTTTGGCTTTTCTTGTTTGGTCATAGATGTTGACAGATGTAAAGTCTTTTCCTTTTTTGTTGTGCCAATATTGATAGACTATGTAGGCTCTACCAGCATGGATGATCTTTCATGAAAATGTTCTAGAAGGATGTCAAATCTCCCATCTTTTGGTACCTTAGAGAGGTTTTCACCATCAGATGGATTTTTTATTTTTACATTTTTGAGATATAATGTTGCAATTGAATGGTTTTCACCATTAGATCCATTTTTCCTATTTTCAATTTTGCAACTGAAAGATTTGACACCCTCCTGCCTCAAAGCGTAATTATAAGATTTATGATTAGAAATTGTGTCAGGTTCATCACAACAAATAAATTTTATGATAGAATTATCATTCTCAAAGATAGGTACATTGATAGGTTCAGTTGGTTCCTAATTGATAAGTTTAGGATGCATTAATGGTTAAAATTCATCGGATTGGTTAAGGTTAGTGGTAGTAAAGGTTCAGATAGAAAAGTTGTCAAAATTTTCAGTGGTAATGTCAATGTCTATGATATTACTTTCTTCCAAGTCATCTATCTCACTCGATACCTGTCCATCCTCACTTGAGTCATCGATATTTTGTGATCCAAATACAAGGGGACTAGTCCTTGATCTGTGTCCCTCCTCATGTGTGGTTGCATACTATTTTATGACATCAATTGGTATGTCCTTGTATGATTTTTTTGATAAAGAATCCCACTCATACTCATTAGAATCTGTCTCAGAGCTATCCCACATTTGAAGGATCATTTCAACAACTCTATGAGTGTTTTCTTCCTTTGATTCTCCTATGTAACCCAAACCTATTTTGTCTTTTGACTGAAGTGTGAGAGGTTGAATTGGTTTGACAATTCCTTCTTTTTCTTTTCCAATAGGTCCTTGTCCTTCATACCCCATTTTCTCTAAGGTAGCTTTTGCTTTTCCATACTAATCTGTCTTTATGCTGATATTTGTTGATGCTGATGCTTCTTTGTCTTTGTAGAGCCAATTAAGGGTGGCCTTGTCTTCTGATTCATCTTCTAGAGTACCTGCTTTTACAAACCTTTCTTCTAGAGCCATGGTAGGTTGTAATGATTTTTTTGTTATCGTTGATGGCTTCATGTATGATTTTGGAGATGGCAACAACTACGAAAGACATAAAGATTGCTCAATGGTATACTATCCCATGCCTTTTTCTTTTAACTAGATTTTGTCTTTGAATTTTTGTGATAGAGAATCCAGTTGAGCTTCATTTTTTGATGGAGTGGACTCAACATTACTTGTTTCCTTTGACTTGTCCTTTTTCTCAACCCATTTGGATATAAAATTTAGTTGCTTTTCACCACTGGATGAACTAGAAATGTTTGCTTCTCTATTATGGGGCACCAAAGTGTCTTGAGTTGTTTTAAGCATGTTACAAGTTTGAGGACTATTCTAATTAGCTGAAATAGTGACTTCTTGTCCATTGACCGAAAAATTTAAACACTGATGATAAGTTGAAGGTATTGCTTGCATTTCATGAATCCATGGATGTCCCAAGAGTATGTTATAAGTGAGCTCTTTGTCTAATACTTGGAAAATAATATTCTTCACAATTGGTCCCACTTGAATAGGAAACACGTTCAATCCCTTGGAGGATCTCTCTTCTTCATCATATTCTTTTATTGTGATATTCCTTTTGGCATCAATAGCATTATAAGAATAACCTAGTGCACAAATCAATTTCAAAGTGAAAATGTTTAAACTAGCTCCACCGTCTATTAAGAAAATTTTTACTCGGTGTTTGTGGATTAAGACTTCAATATGAAGGGAAACATTGTGTGGATGAGTAAGTGACACACCATCTTGTTTGGAAAATGATAGGAAGTGAGGCGTAGTTAAGTTTACCACCATAGCCTAGAATTGACAAACATCTAGATTATTGAGTACTATTGTGGCCACAAGATCTTGTTCCAAAACCTCCTTGTGAGATGGTGATATTTTAAGGAGTTCCAAAATTGATATTTGGGCTGGTATTTTCTAGAGATGATCAACTATGTTGTATTTATTTTAAGGGGTAGCAATCGTTTTAGATGAAACTCCTTTCAATATCACCTTGGATTGCCCCTTTGTTGTCACATTCACTGGTTGATATTCTTGATTTTCCTTGATTTTTATGACATTGATCTAATTGTTTGATGTATCCATGTTTGGGATCAGATCTATGGGTATGATTTCATCAGTTTGATTTTCATGATCCTCATTATTCTCAACTGTAGAGATACAATGAATAGTGTTGTCATAAATGTAGTTTACATTTTTACCTTTACTGCAATCATCTATGAGAGAAACAAAATTATAGAGATTTTGATAATGAAGGAAAATTTATAGGACCAATAACATCAAAATGTACATACTTCAAAACCATAGAAGATTTGTGAGAACTATGATAAAAATGAACATGGTTTTCCTTTCCATAAATACAATGTTCAAAAAAATCAAACTCAAGATTACAATTATCAAGCCCCTTAACAAGGCATTTATTTTTCAAGGTTCTTAAACCCTTTTCACCAATGTGACCAATTCTTTTGTGCCAAAGCATTGTCTTCTTAGTAGGTAACTTCATCTCCAAGACATGAGCAACCTTGGGTACCTAGAAAGCATTACCATCGGAAGTATATGAAACTTTATTCTTTGTTGTTGCTTCCAATGGTGAGGATAGTGACTTAGAAGTTATTTTCTTCTGCTCCACAAAAGAACTATTGCATTGAATTGTGCATGCATCTAGCTAAAGTAGAGTGCCTATCCAAATACCCTTAGCAAGCACCATAGCTCCTCTTGTCATCTTGCATCCTCCATTTGAGAAAATAACTTTCACACCCACGCATTCAACTTACTTATAGAAAGAAGGTTTTGTTCCAAACTAGGGATATGCAGGACACCATCGATCCCCTTCACTCTACCATCTAGGAATCTTATCTTGAATCCACGACCAATAATTTTTAGGTGAGAGTCATCACCCAGGTACACCTTCCCACCATCATAACTTTCATACTTAGAAAACCAATCTTGATGTGAAGTCATGTGGAAAGAAGCACCAAAGTCTATCAGCCAAACATCTTGCAATGCATGCATTTCCAAGGCAGCGACAAAAGCATTTGCATCATCCATAGAGGACTTATCAGATTAAGAATTGGAGAATGTCTTCTTTTTCTCCTCACAATCTTTATGAAAATGAATAGGTTTTTTACAATTCCAACATTTCACCTTGGTCTTACCAGGAGACTTATATCTCCCACAGGATTTAGATTCTAACTTTTCTTGCTTCATGTTCTTCTTTTTTCCTTTTACTTTTGTTCTTCCTTGAACCACTAGAGCCTCCTTAACCATTTCAGAAGATTTTCTCTACATCTCTTTAGATAGCAATGATGCAACCACCTCATCCATGTTAAAGGTGGTAGTGGTACTTCTAATGGACATGACAAGATGGTCCCAAGAATCTAGTAGTGAGAACAACAAATTCATGCAATGATCCTCCTCCTCCAATTTGACACCAACAAAGTTCAACCAACCAACACGCATGTTAAATCTATTCAGGTGATCTTCGACAGATCCCCCTTCCTCCATCTATAGATAATACATCTTCTTTCGTAGGAACAAATTATTTACCAAGGATTTAGCTTGATGAATTTGAGCAAGTTTCTTCTAAAGAAGTGCAGCAATATTTTCTTCATGAATGTTAGGAGTACTAAATCAGCTAAATAGAGTCTTATCAGAACATTAGCCTTCTAATCCATCAAATACCAATCTTATTGTTTCATGCTCATTAGCATGATTCTAGAAACAATTATCCACAAATCACAGTCTGCAAGCATGTCTTCCATCTTGAGCTTCCACAGCTCAAAGTTTCCTCCATTAAACTTCTCTATCTCAATTCTACTAAATGTTCTTTGCTTCCCCATCCCATAATAGGGTCAACACAAAATTTCTACAACAAGCTCCCACTAACATAATATTAGTACAAAAAACCCTTTAACCCACAATAGGAAACATAGGTGATCAAGATATGATACCAACTAAAAGGAAGCCATGTATGCAGAAAAGCTTCCAACTCTAATCTATTAGAGGAGAGAATGTGAAAATTTTATAGTTTCAAACCATTATTTAATTACAATAAAGAAGATGCACATTACAGGTAAAGATAAACAAAAACAATAGAGATAAAATAAAAACACATAACACCAAATATACGTGGGGAAAAACCTTTTGGGAAAAAAACCCCACACTCTAAAAGCTTGAACAATGGAATATTTTTAAACAATAGTTACAATACACTTGCAACACAAGCTTCTACAGGAGTATATTAGTGTTACAATTTTGGAGCAAATCGGGCAGCATAATGGTATCTAAACACAACTTCATACAACTCCAAAATACACAAGTGTTCAATATATAAGAGCTTATAATGCATAAAATAAGCATTTCTTAAACAATTGCCAAAGGATGAAGATGCAACATGGAAAGTTCCAACAACACTACAGATGCATAATCGTAAGTTTCCAAATTGTCACCACATGCCAATCTACAAAATCTACACTTGCTAAAATAATTGATCTTCAAAAACACACATTCCATGTAAATTCAACATGAAAATAGAAAAACAATTATGCACAACTCCACCTATAAAATTGACTTTCTAACTTGAATTCTCATCCGAATAGAAACTACAGGTTTTAACTCACAAAGACAAAGTGAGGAAATCAACAACATTTAATATTTACAAAAATAAAATCTATGGAAAAATCAAAGGTTGAGACACCTTTTTCCTATCATTAACCCATTAGGAAAATAGAAACCCACACCAACACCCCCTTAAGTGGATCTTAGTCGGATGCAAAAGATGATGGGTCTTCACAAATAAATCCATGTTAGGTACCCATGTACATATAAAATTCTGCCCAAAGAAGAAGAAACACCATCCCACAAAAAGGAAGCATGTTCTCCCATAATAGAGAGAGAAATGAAGTGGAAGGACAAAAAGCTCCCCGAAAGAGATCTAATGGTAGATGATCAAAACTAAATGTAGATAATGGTCCATGATCATCAAACAATGTTCTTCCCTTTTGGAAGAAACAAAAAAAAATGTGTATACGAGCCATCTCCCTACTCTTGAAAGGAATATGTAGTAAGAAAGCTTAAGATGTATGGAGTCTCTAAACTAAGCTCAAGTGTCCCCATGTTGATGTTGGAAGCTATCACAATTAAATCAGGAATTCTAGGCAACAATACTAAGAATGAAAACTCTAAATCTCCTAGAGACATATGTAGAACACCATCCAAAGGCTCGAGTATCTATTATAAAGATGCCTCCTCTTAATGATGATCCAAAGTATCTATTAGGACTGTAAAACTTTTGCAAAATTCTAAGTGACCATGATGTAAAATTTCCGTTGCATGCTAAAAAATGTACCTAAAAAATCTTCCCCAATGAACTACTTTGGAGGGTCATAATTTGGAGCCCATTTGCTTTCATGCCAAATCCCTTGTTGGAGGCTTCTGGGACTATTTTGTTGTTTGCACACTCTCAAGCCAGTGAAGTAGCTTCCTATTGAGACTGATATTCCATAGTTCAATGATTATCATGAAAAATAGATTGGTGCTATGCATTCCCCTCATATTCATATGCTCCCTAGTCTGGTTTTAGAGACACATGATCAAGTTTGATATTTTTACTAGGTCAAAAGGAAATGCAGTTTGTTCTATTTTTACATCTGCATTTCTAGAATGTTTCAAGGAGGTCAACTTTGACCCCTAATATCTTATGAAGAATTTGGATTGAAGGAAATCCATCTTGCACACATACTCAATGGAACTAACTGATTTAGTGTTTCCAATGGAAGTTTCCTAGGAGAGTATTTCATATTTTTTCGAGATGGTGAATTGGTGAGCCCTAATTGGATTTTGATAGGTGCAATTGTAGAAAAGCTTGAGCGATCCACTTTAGCATTGAATATCTTGCAACTCAAGATATGTTTTTCCAAGTCATTTTTTGCACTGATTTCTTTGCTCAATTTTTTGTATTCCTATGCATTTTCATGACTTCGGGAGGTTGTTTGACTAGTTTTCTAGGGTGATTCTAGAGGCCACTTGATCCATTTTGACAACTATATAAAATTTCAGAAAGTGGATTCTAATGGTTTCCCACTTCAAACTTTTCATGCCAGATGTAGATAGAGGTAACCTTAGATCAATTCAGGATAAAAGCTTGTTTCAAAAATATTTATTTTTACTCGAACCCATAAGGGGACCCAACATGTGTCACACAACTTGAGGAAGGAATTCAACCATGTGAGTGTAATAGTGAGTGACATATCTTGAATATTGATTCAAATCTTGCTACTGCTATGAGTCCAACATTAAAAATTCTTTCCAAATATAAGAATCTTGTAGATGAGAGATATTCTCTACATTTGGAAGTAGAAGCTCTTGAAAAATTTCATCTAGAAAAGGATATGCTAATACAAACATCTAAAAATTATTATGATGACTTTAAATGCCAATTATATATGGAAAGTGAGAAGTTGATAGCTTTCTTTGAGGGATCCATTCAATGTGTGATGAATGGTGGATGATCATTGCATTCAAGAATATCTTATCTCAAGTGAGATAAGCCTTCTTTTGCTTGTTAAGGAGGAATTCTTTAGCTATAAAGTGAAGGAATTGAATTCATAATATGAAATTTTCTATGAAATAACATCAATCATAAACCAGCAAGAGGTTGTAAATAGTCTTGTTAGAATGCTTCATTTGACACCACCTAGAAGAGAGGGGATTCTATAGCCAGTATTAACATTGAACTCAGTTTTAGAGAAATTATATAATTCTCTTGATGAAAAATAAGGGAATCCACATACAGATGTCCCTACATTGGATGATATTCTTATGAGGATAGTTGATCCTGATCTTGAGATTGCTTTTGAAAATGAGTTTGCATTAAATAGATTTTGTAGACAGTGTCAATTGAAATTGAATCCAAAGAAAGAAAAAGCATCATTTTCTGAAGAAGTTGATAAAGATGATTTTGTTGACTTGCAAGGGTTTTTGTTATGTCATCAATCTTGAAATCACTATGAAAAATGTGGCTGCTCCTTTTGTGTTGTGGTATACTTTGAAATGATAGTAGAACATGCTGAAGAGAATCTAATTTATTAAACTCAAGCATATATGGAAGAAGATACTAAAAAGTTGAGAAGCAAATTTGAAATTCATCCAAAGTTTCCTTGTACATATTTCCTTCTCAAATTTGAATGCCTAGAAGTTGAGGCAGTGGTTTTTGATGATAATTTGAAAAGATTTTACATCACAATGAAAGAGGGTTTTCCTTCTTAGTACATTGTTGAAATACCTATGAATAGTTACCTACCTGAGTTGCTTGCTAAATGTGATGTTGAATTGGTCAGCTTGATGTTATAGTGGAAATTTTGTACACCAGTACATTAGGATGCTATAGGAGGAATCTTTGTTCTATTGAATTGACGTGTTTTTAAATCGAGCATATGTTTCTTTTCATGGGGAAAGTTTGCACGTACAGTGAAAATGTATCAAAATTGTTTGAGGATATATTATTTTGGAGTTGCCACCAATTTCTGATTTGGTCCTATTCGAACACATTGTGAGTAGATCATTAGCTACAATAGGAATACAAAAATTATTAAGAGATGAATAATGGCACCCTCGAATAGTATGTTGTGTTGTGATGTTGTGTTGGAATGCAAAAAATTTCAACATCCAACAATTAAATTGTAACAAATGTAATGTTGTTGGGAGTTCTTCAAGCACTATTTTTAAATAATGACTCCACCTATGTGTTGGGCCAATTTCTTGCTATGGCAAGCCCACATGCACAAAGTTTTGATGAATTGAAGACAGGGTTGCATATTGACTACTGCAAACTATTGCTTGGTGCTGCATGATCAAACAAAAGCAACCAAATGTGAAGCAATAGGAGGAGACCAATCAATGGCCAAAAAGATGAGGTGAAGATGGATTTCCATCACCCCCCACTAGCCCCATAGGGATGGGCAATGAAAACATAGGAAGGATGCAGGGTAGGAGAGGAAGGCTCTGGTGGGCCCGTCTGATTTAATAAGCCAAGGTTTTAAATGTGAAAAGAAAATCAAAAGACTCATTGGCAAAGTATTTTTCTTTCCCAATGATATAATATTTAAAAGCCTTCATTTTTTTAAAAAGAAAAGACTTTAAATATGAAATGTAAGGTGAAAGGGGTAGAGGTAAATTATTTTACAACTTGATACATTAACAAATCAAGAAAACTTTGGCTGGGAAATAATTAAAGATAAAGTGTGTGGGAAAAATAAAAGGGAAAAGGGTTTTCACTGGTAAAAAAGTTTTCAGTTGTGTGAAAGGATTTCATACTAAATGGAGAAAGAGGTAAATGGGATAAAGGTATATACTGGAACAAACCAAATGTGTAGGTGAGTTTTACCTAGCAAAATTGTTTTCCCCTAAATTCTATAGTATTTTAATGCTTTTATCTTAAAATTAAAGAATGCAGCAAAAAAATTGTTTTCACAAGGATGAAAACTATTCTCAAGAAGAGCAAAGTGGTGGAAACAAGCATGGTTTATTATTGCAAGTGAAGAAAGATATATGCAGATCAAAGGGGATAAATGCTACCAGATGTCAACTACAAATTCATTTTAGTGCTTCTCCTTCTTTTTATTTTTTGTTCTTCTCAATTATAAAGGTTCCAATTTCTGAAGTTTTGCAAGGCAGACAAAGGCTTTGTACAAACTACAAAGTGTTTAGTTGGGGTGAATTATATAACATTTAGCCATTAGTCTGAGATATTTCTATGCTTTGTATTGTGCTTCATGAATATATTTCATCTTATGACTGTCTCAATGGCTAAGATGTGATACTCTTTAAATTAAAGGGTTATCTTGATTTTTCATGCACATTTGTTGCATTTGAATTGCATTTGTTATTTCCTTCTATTCAAGGATCTAAGTAATTGCTTTAATAAACGTAGTGGGAGTATTATGTTTCCAGGTGGATTTCTAAGAATGATCATTTGATAAGCTTAAATGGTCTTGTTATCCTAAGGTGATAACATTTTTAAGATCTTCAAAACATGTTTAACATGATAAGATAAAATTCTTGTTATGTGACTTTGTGGCCCTTTTCTTGGCACCGTTCAATATTGTGCATCTTTTGTTTTTAGTTTTGTCCCAAACATAAAAATATAAAAACCCTTTTACTTTGATGTTCATTTTCTTTGATGTTTAAGTTATCTTAGTTCCCTGTATCTTCATGGTGTTTGAAAGAGTATATAGTCTAAATTTGAGATATGTTTATCTATTAACCCTCTATGTGTTTGAGATAAAGATATATATGTGATGTGTTCTCAACAATGTTCAATGAAAATGGGATTATGCTTGAACCTGGTGGAATATAAAATACCCATTACTCATATATCTTAGAACTATCCACTTTCATAGGTATATATTTTATTGCTTGGCATAAGTTTATCATACATTCAAGCCTACAACTAGGAACACCCTCATGAGTTGTGTGGAGCTCGAAGTGCAGAAGGCTTTCATAGCCTTTTTCGTTGGATTTTCTTGTCTTCAATCCATTGATAGCATAGATTCCTTGTCCTAAATATTTAATCCCCTAGTTTAGGCATTGTGTTTCTCCTTAGGGTTTAAGGTTGCAAGCAAAAACAACCAATACATTGGTGAATTTTCTAGGGAGAAATTTGAATCTCTAGTTGCATACTTTCATATCACAGAGTCAATAATTTGGTCAATATGAAGATCTAGTTTAGATATTGAAGTTTTTAGACTTGGAAGAGGTTTTGTTGTAGTGAATTTCAATGAATTTATGTGTGACTTTGTTTTTGAAAAAGACCCAGAATGAAATTTATCTTTGAAAGAGCTCCATACTACTTGAAGTTACATCCTCTATGAAGAGAGGTGGTGACTACATGTCTAAAGAACCTACTAAAGATGCGAAGAGGGTTTCAGATCTACAAAGATTTCCAGTCATGAAGAAGAATTTGTAGTAGCTACAACATATCTAGATATTTTTCATATTTTGGTTTTCAAGAAGGATAAATTTGTGTGAAAATCATATTTAAAAGTCTTGAAAAAATTTGGTTCCCTATTGAGTGAAACTAAGGACTAAGAAAGGGAATAGTAGTGATTATCTTACATACTTCTGAGTTATAATTTATAACCTCTATTATGAAGTGAAGTATGCAATATTTTTGAAGAAACTCATTTAGAAGATCTTAAGAAAGTTGAGATAGAAATTTGTATTGTAAGAGCTAAAGATCATTTTGTAAAAGGAGTTTGAATTTTCTTGTGTAACTACAAAGTTAATATGACAAGGCTTGTAAAATTGTAAAAAATGTATCATCGACCTATGCATCCCTGTGTGGACCCAAATGTAACAATGCATAGTGTGCAACCCTTGTCATTTCATCAAAGAAATTTGAGGATTGAAAGGTATAGAGCCATAAATTTTGATGGAATTTGTGGTTTCCCAAATGTCATACCATCTAAAATCAGAGATAAAATACCAAAATTCAATGGTGAGAAGTATGAGTTAGCTAATAAGCATTTGCAAGAATTCAATAATTTAATGGATGACTATGAGGTAGATCATGAGGATGTGATCATGAGGTTATTTGTTTAGTCTCTAAAGGGGGATGCAAGAGATTGGTTCTCTTATTTACTAGCATGCTATATCTATTCTTGGGAGGAGTTCATGGCAGCATTCATTAAATAGTTTGGTGAAAGAATTAATCCAAGCTTAGTGAGGAAAAAATTCATGGACATACAGAAAGAAGAGGATGAGCTAGTCACAACTTTCAATCTTAGATTTGCAAAGGAAATGAGGGATATTCCAAAAATTCTAAGACCAAATGATTCAATATGTTTGATTGTGTACTTAGGTACATTTGAGGAAGAAATGAGCTATTTTATAAGAGATAAAGAATCTACAACATTACACCAAGCATATCAAATTTCCATGGCTATTGAGAACAATCTAAAATATTCAATGATGAAAGGATATATGGCTACGAGTGTTGGTTATCCTAACACACCTCATGCAAATGGTATTCATGGATCAACCAATAGAAATTATTATCAAGATGATGATGCTTCTATTTTTCTGATTTGTTGATTACTACAACACACAAATCATAGCGAACTCGAAGTTGAACATAAAAAAAGTTTGAGCAAAGTTGATCAGATGTCTTTTGTTCAAGAATTGACTAACATGAAGAGGCACAAGGGAGAATCACCATATGATTTGTTTATGAGGTTTTTGGATGCCCTGTTGGACCCAAAAAATTTAGACCTAAGGATTCAATGTGCATTGATTTGTTTTGTGAAATCTATGAATTAGGGTTGAGTGCCTTTCCAAAGGAATTGAAGCTTCATAGTTTTGACCAAGTAATTGATTGGATAAATATTGTCGAAGGAGCCCAATGTAATTATGCACAAAACATGATGTCTCAAAATGAAGATAATAGTTGTCCTATTGAGAAAAATCACAACATGATGCACATAATTGAAAAGAGTATATTATAAAATGAAGAATCATTTTGTTTGGATGAGGATATTGATTGTAATCAGCTCAAAAGAAACACATATGCAGATCAATACAATAGGGATGAAGATGAAGATACATGGTATGATGACAAAATAGATATGCATGAAAGCTCTTCTTGTAATATCTTGGGTGATGAAGAAGTAAAAGAGATGCAATATTTCATTCCATGTCATGTTTTGATCAGTGAAAATATTGCAAGTGTTGTTGATATCTCATTGCAAATCAGTGATCAAGATATTGAAGATAAAAGTTCAAGCACTCACGTTAAAAAATCTGACCATAGTTTATGTAGTGATGAGTTTTCTTATGATGAAGATCATGATGACAGTGAACTTGATTATTCTTCTGAGGATTATGAATGCTCCTATGAGGATGAGCTAGAGATTTTTTCTTCATATAAAAGATGTGGTGATATAAATGTTCCTGAAGTCACTTGTTTACAAGTACATGAACAAGTTTCACATCATGAATAATTGGAATGTAGTTTGGGTTTTCTATCACTGGAGCATACTAACTCTATGGATGATTGTCACTTTGAAGATATAAACTTGTGTGTTTAGTATGTTGATCCTAAGCATAGTGCTAGAGATGATAAAGATGTTGATGAACATGCTTATGTCCCTACTGCTCATGATTTTTTATATGAAGAAGAGATGGAAATGTTAGCTATACATGAAGAGGATGTCAATGTACACATTGATGAAAGAAGGGGTTATTTTTGAATGATCAAGTTGTACATTATTACAAGCTCATGGATCTTGAATCAACATTATTACCAATTGATAATATTGAAAATCTTGCTGATTTATATGACAATAAAATTTTAGAATGTGTTGATACTACAAAACCTTTTGATATATATGTAGAGTAGACAAAAGATGGAAGTGATGATGAATTTCATGTTAGTGAATATTAAATTCAATACTATTGTTTCTTTGCTAATTTTTCTGGTCTTCATCTAGTATGAATATGGAAATGTTTTCATCCAATAAGGAGTGCATTAGTTTGAAAGATAATGATTACTTTTGTTTTGTTGCTAATGAAAAAATTTCATATAGCAGTGAGTATATGGCACATAGGTGAATATGCCTATCAACTGATAGTCCACACGAAGTTACTAGTACACATGAGTGTCTCTTTGCTAACCCTTTTGGTTCTAAATCATTTGAGCCTACTTTTGATGCATCTTGTATTGAGTTGAATGATGATTTGAAAAATGAATCAAAATATGTTATTGAAGCTAAGATGAGTGTGTTTACTCAATTTTGGGATGTTGATGATGCATATGATTTCCATTTCCATGACATTGAGGAGTGTTCTAATATAGTTGAATCAAAATGTCTATATGTGTGCTCATGGCATGATGCCCAATTCAAGGAGGCTCCTAAATATGCACTTTTTCTTTTTGATGTACTTGGGGGTTGCTTGCATACTGCACAACAAAATGTTTATGAAAATTTTCAGTTTGATGTACAAACTAATTTTGATATCAATGTTTATGATGTCAATGGTCAAATGGACTATGAATGTTTCAATTTATCAATTTAGATGAATGACCATTTAGTGGGACATGGAAATGAGTTTGATATGGTAATATGTCATAATGATTATGGATTTTAGTTAGTATTTGATTGCAAATTTTAGATTGAAAGAGTTAATGGTGGCAATGGAAAGCATAGTGATATGGTGAAGTATGTCACTATGGATGCTGGTTCTTAGGTGTACAAAGGCAGTGTTTTCAAACTTTGCCTAGTGAAGACAACATAGAATAGAGTGTTTAATAGAGGTAAATATTGGTGCTTCATTTTTGGAGGCCTGGGGCCACCAAATGAAGCTTGAAAAATGAATTCCAATGCAACGTAATAGACTGGCTCTAAAGCACCCAATGGTTTTGGCACTTAGTCTACTCCCCAGAGATCTAGAATCTCACCATGCCCGCAAGGGGTATACGTCCCCAGTTAGACCACTATTGGAACTATAAATTTTTTACAAAATTTTAATTGTCGATGATGAAAATTTTTCTTTGCACACGCAGAAATGCACATAAAAAATTTACCCTAGTGAACCGCTTTGGAGGGTCATAATTTAGAGCCCATTTTCTTTCATGCCAAATCCCTTGTTGGAGGGTTCTAGGACTGTTTTGTTGTTTGCACACTCTCAGGCCTACAAAGTGGCTTCGTATTTAGATAGATATTTCACAGTTGGACATGATAATCATGGAAAATGGATTGGTTCTCTACATTTCCCTCATATTCATATGCTCCCTAGTCTAGTTTTAGATCCATAGGATCAAGTTTGATATTTTTACCAAGTCAAAAGAAAATAAGTTTCTTTTGTTTTTGCATCTACATTTCCAAAATGTTTCAAGGAGGTCAACTTTGACCCCTAGTATCTTGTGAAGAATGTGGATTGAAGGAAATCCCTCTTTCACACATACTCAATGGACCTAAATTATTTAATGTTTCCAATGGAAGTTTCCTAGGAGAGGATTTGGTATTTCTTTGAGATGGTGACTTGGTGAGCCCTAATTGGTTTTTGACAAGTGCAGTTGTAGAAAATTCTGAGTGAGCCACTTTGGCATTGAATATCTTGCACCTCAAGATCTATTTTTCCAATCTGTTTGTTCCATTGAGTTGTTGGGTCAATTGTATGCATGCTTGTGCATTTTCATGACTTCAGGAGGTTGTTTGACTAACAAGGAAATTTCAAAGACTACTCGATCTATTTTGACTATTATACAAAATGCCAGAAAGTGGATTATGATGGTTTCCCAGTTCAAAATTTTCATCTCATATGGTATGTGGGATCATCATGCAAAAAAAAGGCCCTTAAGTGGCAAAAATTCAAAAAATCAGTGTTAGGCAACTTGGCGTAAATATTTGAATAAGTTATCTATATTATTTCAAAAATATGTAAGAATAGAATTTGTAGAAAATTGAATGTAGTTTCTAAAATACTAGGTTTATTTAAAATAAATAAAATCTATTTGGTGAAAATTTGAAATTTCAATGTAGTACTTAAATTTGGAAAAAATAAGTAGGTGTCTGCGACCACCTAACCATAATAAAATGATAATATTTTTGTAATATTTTATATATAAGTAGAGGACTCATGTCCCGATGTGATACATATTTTTTGTAATTTTTTCCAAGTAAATAATTAATTAAGAATTTTTTATTACAACTTTTAGAAAATATAAAAACTCATTTGTCGACCACTTTAACTTGGTCAAAATTCATGAAATTTAATTTTTTCTTTTTAATCCTATAGTATGTGAAGCATAGAATGTAGCATGTTTTGGATTCAAAAAATATGATACCGTTGAAAGTTATAGGTGTTTTTCAATCAGCCTATTGATCAGGACTTTAGTCGTAATTCTAATAGAAAATGAATAATAATTATTTATTAAATTCAAATTAAATCATAATTTATATTTTTGGAAAGCTGAGCATCTCCTCTAAAACCCTTTTCGTTTCATTAATTTTGGGTGAAAAAAAAGTCGAGCCACATACCCTACAAATATTGCCACTTTTTGGCACCATGATCCTGCACATACCCATGCATATATAGGTTGCCTCGGATCAATTTAGGATAACAACTTGTTTCAAAAGAAAAGAAAAATAGTTAGGCCTACAAGGGGACCTGCCATGTATCACACAACTTGAGGAAAGTATTCAACCATCTAAGTATAATAGTGAGTCACATTTCCTGAATATTGATTTAGAGCTTGCTACTCCTATGAGTACAATATTAGAAATTATTTCAAAATATAAAAATCTTACAGATGAGAGATATTCTCTACATTTGGAGGTAGAAGCTCTTCACAAATTTCTTCTAGAAAGGGATATGCTGATAAAAAAATCTATGGATTCTTATGATGACTTGAAATTACAATTTGATATGGCCACTTAGAAGCTAATAAATTTTTTTGAGGGATCCATTTTAGATGATATGATTGGTGGATGATCATTGCATTCAAGAATATCTTATCTTCATACAAGCCTTCTTTTTCTTGTTAAGAAGGAATTCTTTAGCTGCAAAGTGAAGGAATTGACTCAGTCATATGAAATATTGTATGAAATAACATCAATGAAAAACTAGTAAGAGGCAACACAAATTCTTGTTAGAATGTTTCACTTGACACCACCTGGAAGATAGGATATTTTGCAGCCAAGATTAACATCAAACTCAGTTTTAGAGAAATTCTACTATTCTCTTGATGTAAAATAAGGGAATCCAAATGTAGATGTCCCTACATTAGTTGATATCCTTATGTGGATAGTTGAGCCTGATCCTAAGATTCCTTCTAAAAATGAGTTTGCATTAAATAGATTTTGTACCCAATTTCAATTAAAATTGAAACCAAAGAAAGACAAAGCATCATTGTCTAAAGAAGCCAATAAAAATGATTTTGATGACTTGTAAGGGTTTTTGTTATGTCATCAATCTTGAAATAACTATGGTAAATGTTGGTGATCCTTTTGTGCTGTGAAATACTTTGAAATGACAATAGAACATGTTGAAGAGAATTTGATTTGTTGAATTGAAGCATATATAGAAGAAGATACTGACAAGCTGAGAAGAAAATTGCCAATTCATCCAAAGTTTCCTTGTACATATTTCCTTCTTAAAGTTGAATTTTAGAGGTTGAGGCAGTGGTGTTTGTTGATAATTTGAAAATATTTTACATTACAATGAAAGAGTATTTTCCTTCTGAGTACATTGTTGGCATACCTATGAATCATTACCTACCCAAGTTGCTTGCTAATTGTGATGTTGAATTGGTTAGTTTGATATTTTAGAGGAAATTTTGTATGTCAGTACATGAGGTTTCTATAGGAGGAATCTTTGTTTTGTTGCCTTGATGTGTTTCTAAATCAAGCATATGTTTCTTTTCATTACGACAATTTGCACATATAGTGAAAATTTATCAAAATTGTTTGATGAAATCTTATTTTGGAGCTACCACCCATCTTCCATTTGGTCTGGTTCATACACATTGTGATCAGAACACTGGTTGTGGAAAGAATAAATAAATTATTAAGAGCAGAATAATAGCGACCTCAAACTGTATGTTGTGTTGTGATGTTATGCTAGAATGTAGAAACTTTCGACGTCCAACACTTCAATTGAAACAAACATAATGTTGTTGGGAGTTCTTCAAGAAATGTTTTGAAATAATGACTCCACTTGTGTGTTGGGCCAATTTCTTGCTATGGAAAGCTTGCATGCACAATTTTTTGATGAATTGAAGACATGGTTGCATAATGACTACTAAAAATTGTTGCTTGGTGCCACCATGATCAAATAGAAGCAACAAAATGTGAAACAATAGGAGACCGATCAATATCTAGGAAGATGAGGTGTGGATGTATCTCCATCATCCCCCACTAGCACCGTATGGATGGGTGATGATGTCACATGAAGGATGTGGGGTGTAGGTGGAAGGCTCTAGTGGGCATGTCTGATTTAATAAGCTAAGGTTTTAAAAATGTGAAGAAAATCAATAGATTCATAGTTAAAGTCTTTTGCTTTCTTGATGATATAATATTTAAAAGCCTTCATTTTTAAAAAAATCAAACTTTAAATATGAAATGTAAGGTGAAAGGGGCATGGGTAAATCATTTTGCAGTTCAATACATTAAAAACTCAAGAAAAATTTGGCTGGGAAATAATTAAAGATAAAGTGTGTGGGATAAAACAAAATGGCAAAGGGTTTTTACTAGTAAAAGAATTTTCAGTTGAGTGAAAGACTTTCATAGTAAATGGAGAAAGAGGTAAATGGGTTAAAGGTTTTTACTGGAATGAACCAAATGGGAAGTTGAGTTTTACCCAACAATTTTTTTTTTCACCCAAATGCTATAATATTTTAATGCTTTTCTCTTAAAATTAAAGAATGCAGTAGCAAATTTGTTTTCACAAGGATGAAAACTATTCTCAAGAAGAGAAAAGTGTTGGAAACAATCATGGTTTATTATTTCAAGTGAAGAAAGATATAGGAAGATCAAAGGGGAGAAATGCTACAAAATGTCAACTCTAGATTTATTTTAGGGATTCTCCTTTTTTTCCTTTCTTCTCATTTGTAAAGCTTCCAATTTCTGAAGTTCTACAAGGTAGATAGAGGCTCTGTACAAATTGTAAAGTGTTTAGTTGGGGTGAAGTATATAACTATTAACCATTAGTCTAAGATGTTTCTATGTTTTGAATTATGCTTCATGAATATATTTCATCTTGTGACTGTCTCCATGGCTGAGAGGTGATACTCTTTAAATTCAATAATCAAGGGTTATTTGGGTTTTTCATGCACATTTTCTACATTTGAATTGCATTTGTTATTGTCTTCTTTTCAAGGATCAAAATAATTTCTTTAATGAATATAGTGGGAGTATTATGTTGCTAGGTGTATTTATAAGAATGGTCATTTGATAAGCTTTAGTGGTCTTGTTATCATAAGGTGATAAAATTTTGAATATCTTCAAAACATGTTTAACATGATCTAAGATAAAATGCTTGTTATATGACTTTGTGGCCCTTTTCTTGGCACCAGTCAATCTTGTGCATCTTTTATTTTCAATTTGGCCCCAAACCTAAAAATCTAAAAACCCTTTTACTTTGATGTTTGTTTTTTCTGTTGTTTAGGTTATCTCAATTCCCTATATCTTCATGGTGTTTGAAAGAGTATAGAGGCTAAATTTGAGAGAATTTTATCTATTAACCCTCTATGTGTTTGACATGAAGATATCTAAGTTATGTGTTTTCAACAATGTTCAATGCAAATGGGATTATGCTTGAAACTAGTGGAATATAAAATATACATTACTCATATATCTAAGAAATATCTACTTTTATAGGTTTGTAGTTTATTCCTTGGCATAAGTTTATCATACATTCAGGCCTACATGTACGAACACCCTCCTGAGTCCTATAGAGCTCGAAGTGCAAAAGGATTTCATAGCCTTGTTCATTGGATTTTCTTGTCTTTAATTCCTTGAAAGTGTAGATTCCTTGTCTTAAATATTTAATCCCCTAGTTTATGCATTGTGTTTCTCCTTAGGGTTGAAGGTTGCAAGCAAAAACAACCAACAATATCCACACACATGTCAAACATTGATGAATGATCATTTAGAGAATAAATAAGAGGGTCCAACTGCTCCATCAGAACAACTAAAGGAGGATCAACTTCGTCAAAGAGAAGATGAATACTATCAAAATTTTCTTCCAAATCTGCAATATGTGTCTCCATAAACAAGTCTAAAATACCTAGCAAGAGATCATTGCACAAAACTGAATCTAAAGGACAATGTGTGTCCTACTACAAAAAGTTCTTTTCCAATTTTGAGCTTCAAAACCTTTTTTTGTGTCATATGGTAGCTAAATTGAGTGAAAGATTGAAAATATAACTTTTTTCGATCCTCTTGGATGCAATGGGATAGTTAAAAATACTACCACTATAGCCAAAATAGCTACAATTACAAGGTATCACAAAAAACACACATCCAAATATAGGATTAATGAATCTTCATAATTCCTTTCTTATTCTCTTGATCATATTGAAGAACAATAGAAGTGAATACAAGAATTTGTAAGATCATACAGAAAGCTCCAATCTCTTAATCAGGAATCCAAGTACTCAAAAATATAAAAATCTAAGTTTTTATACCATGCTAGTGTAGTGTCAAAAAAAGGATCCTTTGACATTTTTCGCACTCATTTGGGTCCTCCTTGTGGATTTTAGCTTAATGTTTCCTTGATTTAGTGTTTTAATATGGATAACACATTTAAATTAGGTATTGGGCCATTGTGAACTAATAAATCTTAATGGTGCCTTGCAAAAGTGTTGTGAAGTGTTGTAACACACTTTGACACTTTTCTAGGGTTTTATCAATTAATTAAGTATAATAATCATAATTAACATTAACCTCACCTTATTTGGAGTGTTGTAAAGTATTGTAACACACTCTCACATTCCTCTAGGATTGTCATTAATATTTTCAATTTCTTATGCTTTAATTGGCCCTATTTTGCATCCATAAGCCTCATTTATTTCATCTTTTTGACGATAATCTTGACACTAATCAGTAACCAATCATAATTTAGGTGTTCCCCGCTTGTGTGGCCTAGATTTAGTGTCTAGTACTCATTCTCCACCTTGGGAAAATGAGTCCTGTGTGACCAAAATTCAAATTTACATCAAATTTTTGGTAGGATTTTATTCTCCTAGATATGATGCCAGCTTGTAGTGTTGTAATTTTGAAAATTCCTGCATAATTAAGTATAAATACTAGATTATTTCACTCATTTTCATCCCAAGAATTCAAGTATTCACACCTATAATTTAAGAGAGTTTACAAGAGAATTTTAGCATTCAAAAGATCAGTCAAGGCATTTCAAGGGAAAATTATCAAGCATTCAAGAGAATTCTTCAATTGTCAATCATCATTTCAAAGATGGCTTGCATCATGTTGTTTTAGAGCTAACAATTGTGATGTATGATTTGTGTTTCAAGCAAGAATTGCATTCAAGATCAATCAATATCAAGTAAGATTCCAAGTCTACATCCATTGGACCCATTACTTACATGATTGTACAATATTATTACAGGGGTTTGGTGAGTTGCAACATTGTATTTTGTTCATTCATCATTCTCTTTTCATATCTCATTCTATTTCAAGGTTTAATTACCAACAAGGTATTTGATCAAGGAAAACCCCTATTCACTAACTCCCACAACATTTTACCCTCTTCTTGTGTATGATTTGTAGAGCTAGGTTGTCGATTTTCTAGGAAGAAAATTTGGAGAGAAGTTGTGAAGTTCCTAAGAGTTGTCAAAGTTGTTATCAATCCTTAGAGAAGTTTTGAAAATAATTACAAGTGATATTTTGCAGTTTCCAATCTGGAAACTAGTCAGGAGGAACAAAGCAGACTGAGAGGCACATAATCCACTTCAAAATTCCTAGAAAAGTAGAAGTGGACTGATTCACCACTATTGGCAAATGAGTCCCACTGTATAGGAAAAAACAAGATTTTTGCATATCTAGATACCCATTTGGCTAAAACTCGCTCTAGTATATTTTCCAAAAAACTGGACTAATTTTCCCTACTTGGCATATGTGTCCTAGTCAACTTCAATAGCAGAATTTTCAGTGATCTAGACCTCCATCCTACCCTGTTCAGTTTTCCAGGTGCACACTTTCAGTCTCATAGCTTTTCTTTATAGTTTGTTCATCTTTTTAGGTCATTTAGAAATTGTTTGCATATCACATTGTGTTTTCCAATTCATTATTTTTTCCTAGTTTACACTTGGTGGTGAACCCCTCATTAGACATTATTGAATCCATAGAACCTTCCCTTTTTAATATTTAAATCTCCTTTGTATCGAAATCTCAAGGTTTTTTTCTTGAGTGAAAGGTTGAAAATTTGGTCTTTATCCTTTTAAGTCCAAAACCCTAGAAGCAAAAGAAAGCCACCACAATTTTCTTCATATCAATTTGGTGAACCTACATATAGAGCATCATATTTCTGATTTGGAATGCATTTACATTGTAGAACTAGCTTGCATTAACATTGCATTAGGTTTTGCATTGTTCAATTTGCATTCTAGTGTTTCAAAAATTGCATTAGTGAAAAGCTCATTTAGCTTGCATTATTGCACTTAATTTCATTGAAAAACAATAAAATTCTACATTTAAATTTCATATTTGCATCAAAAAACATAAAAAAGCATAAAATTCAATTAACCAATTTTGAAAATTATAAAAAAAAAGTAGTACCTGGACTCATTTGCCACCTTGGGTGAATCAGTCCCTTTGCATATTTTTTACTACATTTTCTAGCATTTACAATTCATTTTCTAAGTTTATGTTCATTGTTGTTATCTCTCTATTTTAGTTTGCAAATTTTATATTTCATTCAATTCATTGCATTTAGCATACATTCATTCATCTTTTGCATTGCTTAAAATCAAAATTGCATTGTTACATAGTTTATAATCTAAAATTTGCATCATGCATATGTGTTTTAGCAATATTTGGATGGCATTAAAGTCTTTAGTGGATATGTCAAGTTGTACCTTTGGTAATGACCCTAATGACATTAAACTCACTCATGTTCACTCAACTCCTAATGCATGTCCTCCTTGTGATATTGACATTATTGGAGAAGATTATGACAACATGAATACATTCCTAAATTATTGTCTTGACAAACTTGAATCTAATGCATCCATTTATCCATCCATGAACCAACCAAATCCTCCTACAATACAACCTCTTGAGATGTTTGGGTACTTACATCCTAAAACAAAACTTGAATTTAAGTTCCCTACAATAGTTTAACCTAGTTCCTCTAGACAAGAAAACACTCAACCATTTTATGATAACAAAGTAACAAACATTCCCATCAATCTTGAAGAAACATATGGAAAAGGATTCACAATATTGAGAAAACAAAGATGTGATACAACAAGTGAACATGAAATTCATCAACTCTTAGAGAAAAAACCAATGGATGAAAACACAAACGAGTTAGGATATCAAGTTCCCTCTCATTACAACAAGCCTCATAGAGAATATCTAAGGCTTCAAGATGATGGTGTAGTGATCTTTGATTTCCCTCCTAATTATAATGTCCTTCCTCCCAAAGAACAACCAATCACTCATAACAATGAAAATGATGAGAGGGTCACTTTAGGTCCTCCTCCTTTAATTAGAGAAAAGGGTGAATCTAACAAATGCAAGAGGCCTAACAAGTTAGAAAAAATGAATTCTCCTCGCCCAACACTTGAAAGTGAAAGGAAACTACAATTTATTTTGAACAAATAATTGATAACATTACCACCTATAAATAGATTAACTCTATACCCTAAAGATTCAAAAGTTCCACATTGTGCATATCATTGAGTTCTCAGACACAATACTAATGAATGTTTTTCATTTCAATTAGTATTGAAATTTTTTCACTTTGATGACAATGATTTCCATCATGTGATTACCTAGCTTAATATTGCTTCACCCCTTGTCATGTAATAGTTGTAGAATATTGTATTCTCACTATTACACGACCTTTCCCATCACCTACCTTGGCTCATTCTTGTCTCGCACTTAGTGGGGAAAAGCAATAGTTAGCCTTGTCCTAGTAATGCATTTTTTTTTGTCCCTTCAGTTTTCCATTTACCTTCCACTTACACAGACTGAGATTGGGAGGTGAATGAATTGCTCATAGGTTGACTCACATTTTCCTTACTAGTCCTTTTCACTTTCTTTTTCCTTTTTCTTTTTCTTTTTTGTGATTGCATGTGATGTGATCCCCCGTGATGTTCTATTTGATGTTCTCTCTCTTTGTCACATTCCTCTATTTGTACCTTCATTCTTCTCTATGTCATGCATCACTTTTTCTTTTTATCTTTATCATTTTCTTTTGTTTTCCTTTTGGGGATGACGCAAGGCATCGAGAAATTCATGTCTCCTTCATGTTGACCCAAAAGGATTTCTTTTTCTTTGCCTTCTTATTTTATCTTTATATTTTTCTTGTGTTTTCCTTTTGTGGATGATGCAAGGCATCGAGACATTCATGTCTCCTTCATGTTGACCCAAAAGGTTTTCATTTTCCTTTTCCATTTTCATTTTATCCTTATTTTTTTCTTGTGTTTTCCTTTTGGGGATGATGCAAGGTGTCGAGACACCAGATGTCTCTTCCATCTTGGCCCAAAAGTTTTTTCTTTGCTTTTGCTCTTTTTGTGTCATTCTTCTAGTTCTATGTGTACTTGGGGGATGATGGTAGTTTCGAGCTCTCTAAAATCATTGCAGCAAAGAACATACTAACCCCAAATCTATAGATCCTTTAAGTGTTTGGTGCTTTCATTTTTTGGGAAACCCCTCTCTTTTCTTTTTCCCTTGAATGATGCAACTTTACTCAGAAACATATGACTTGGCATAGGGCTTTCCAAGTTGGATCACACTTTTTTTTTATTGCTTGCATTTATCATTGGCTACTTTAAAGTAATTTCTCACAACATGGTGTTTAGCAATTCCTTTAAAGTGGGGGCATACATTGGCATTATTCTTTTGCAGTTTTCCTTTTTCTTGGTTCTTAGTGCAACCTTCTTACTTCATATGATGCATTTGTCACTTTGTGGATGACATTAGGTATGATTTCCTTTAGGAGTGTGATATCTCTTGGAATATTACATTCCTTTTAGTGCTTGATGTGACACACTGCATCCCCTAAGTTGTGAATTTTCTATTCTTTGATTAGTCCTCTCTTGGAGACATTAAGAACATTGTTCCCTAAGTTAAAGACCTCGCATGAACTAAGCAAGAATCCTTCATTATTTTCATGTTGCATTTTGTATTTTTTATATGGAAACCTTGTAAATCATAGCATGTGTGCATGTGGATCCATCACATTTTTTCATGAGCTCTAAGCATACAAAGTTTTTCTTGTCTCATGAAACTTGAAAATCATTTTTGTGTGGCACCTTATTAAAGTTATTAGGAGGTATAACTTTGGTATGGTTGAGCGAGAAGCCCAATCTAAGGCATGACTTTCCCTGTAGCCACTTGTGTGTGTGTGTGTGAATGCATAACAGATGAGTGTATGTTTCTCACCTGACAGATAGACATGAATTTTGTTTCCTCAGAGTGAGTATGCATTTTCTAGACAAACATCCTAGATCTACTCCGCATTGGGATGTAAAAATGGCCGAAGCTTGATTTGATTCTTTCATTTCTTTTATTTTCTCTTTTTCATCTTTGGCACTATATGATTGGCCTTTTCACTATTCTTTATATCATTTTCATATGCGTTCCTTTGTGCTTATGTTTGGTTTTCCATGGGATCTTGATCACCCCTCATGATTGTTGTCATCTCATCTTGCTAGAATTGGTTCATTGGAACCCCTCTTGGTGTGTTTTTATCTACTTTAGTGTGAATTTGAAGTAGATTCATCCTCTCGCTAATGTGGGGGCTAAATGTAGAGTTAAAAAAAGGATCCTTTGACATTTTTCGTACTCATTTGGGTCCTCCTTATGGATTTTGGCTTAATTTTTCCTCGATATAGTGTTGTAATGTGGATAGAACTTCACATTAGGTCTTGGGCCCTTGTGAATTAATAAATCTTAATGGTGCCTTGTAAAGGTGTTGTGAAGTGTTGTAACAAACTTTCACACTTTCACACTTTTGTACAGTTTTATCAATTAATTAAGTATAATAGTCATAATTAACATTAACCTTGCCTTATTTGGAGTGTTGTAAAGTGGTGTAACACACTCTCACATTCTTCTAGGCTTGTCATTAATAATTTGGCTTTCTTATGCTTTAATTGACACTATTTTGCATCTACAAGCCTCATTTATTGCGCCTTTTTATGGATAATCATGACACGAATCAGTAACCAATCATAATTTAGGTGTTTTTGGCTCGTGTGGCCCATATTTAGTGTTTGAGACTCATTCACCACATTGGGAAAATGAGTCCCACCTAGGTCTTTAAGGACCTAATGCAGGTTTCACACATTTCTAGACAATTTTCATTTTTGGTCCCATACATTATGTGTGATGGGACTCATTCTCCACCTTGGTCAAATGAGTCCAATGTGATCAAAATTCAAATTTAAATCCAATTTATGGCAAGATTTTATTCTCCTAAATCTGATGTTAGCTTGTAGTGTTGTAATTTTGGGAATTCTTGCATAATTAAGTATAAGTACATGGTTCTTTCACTCATTTTCATCCCAAGCATTCAAGTATTCATGCCTATCATTCAAGAGAGTTCACAAGAGAATTTGAGCATTCACAAGAGTATTCAAGGAATTTCAAGGGTAGATTATCAAGCATTCAAGAGCATTCTTCAATTGTAATTTATCATGTCAAAGATTGCTTGCATCATGTTGTTTTAGAGATAACAATTGTGATGTAGGATTTGTGTTTCAAGCAAGCATTGCATTCAAGATCAGTCAACATCAACCAAGATTCCAAGTCTACATCCATTGGATCCATTAATTACATGATTGCAACATCTTATTGTAAGGGTTTCGTGAGTTGCAACATTATCTTTTGTTCATTCATCATTCTCTTTTCACATCTCATTCTATTTCAAGGTTTAATTACCAACAAGGGGTTTTACCAAGGAAAACATCTATTCACTAACCCCCACAACATTTTCCCCTCTTCTTGTGTATGATTTACAGAGCGAGGTTGCATATTTTCCAAGAAGAAAAGTTGGAGAGAAGTTGTGAAGTCCCTAAAAGTTGTCAAAGTTGTCATAAAGCCTTGGAGAAGTTTAGAGAAGACCTACAGGTGGTATTTTGTAGTTTTGGATCTGAAAACCAGTCAAGAAGAACAAACCAAACTAAGAGGCGCAAAATCCACTTTAGAATTTTTGGAAAATAAAAAGTGGACTAATTCGCCACTATTGGTGAATGAGTCCCACTATACAGGCCTGAACAATATTTTTGCAGATCTAGATACCCATTTGGCTAAAACCTGCTCTAGTGCATTTTCTAGAAAACTGCACTAATTTTCCCCACCTGGTGTATGAGTCCCAATCCACTTCAATAGTAAAATTTTCAGTGATGGAAACCTCCATTCTTCCTTCTTCAATTTTGCAGGTGTACACTTTAAGTCTCATAGCTTTTCATTACAATTTCTTCATCTTTTTAGGTCATTTAGCACTTGTTTGCATATCACATTGTGGTTTCCAATTCATTATCTCTTCCAAGTTTACACTTGGTGGGAACCCCTCATTAGAAATTATTCAAGCCCTAGAACCTTCCCTTTGTCATATTTAAATCTCCTTTGCATTGAAATCTCAAGGGTTTTTTCTTCAGTGAAAGGTTGAAAAATTGGTCTTTCTCCTTTTAGGTCCAAAACCCTAGAAACAAAAGAAAGCACAACCATTTTTCTTCATTTCAATTAGAAATATAAAATAGATTGTATAACCAAGATATTTCATGAGAGAGATAAGCTATCTCACAAAATATTTCAAGAAGATAATTCAAAGTTCTAGCACACTACATTATGTTGGCAAGGACCTAAAATAGGTTGCAAATAGATCCTCATAGCAAATTTCATCAAAACATAATTATCCCAAGAAGTCGGCCAAGAATAGACTTAAATCCAAAAGATCAATAAACATTTTGTATGAGAATCAAATACGTGAGATCTTGAGAGTATGTGCTCCTATTGACTACAAACCATTTCCCAAAACTACAAGTATCAACTATTAACCACAGAGATATGTAGAAAAAAATACCAAAGAGAAAAGATTGAGTAATAGTTCAGATAGCAGACCAAAATACTAGATTAAGCTCTATCTTAAACTTGCAGGCACAACATGGTGACATCAATGACAACACAAAACTGTAGAGATAGTCAATCTTCATCATTTTTCCAACACTATGTTCCTAACATTGGTGACATTTTCTAACGTAATTAAAGCAATCTTGTTCCATATTTCTCCAATAGCATCCAATGTGAATGAGTTTTTGAACCAATGTTTTTCCTCAAAAATGACCACCACAAACACCTGCATGGGCTTGCTCAAGGACTATGGGTATCTTATATTTTTTTAGGCATCTGAGTAAGATACCATGGAATGATCTCTAATACAATATGTTAGTGAGAATGATATGCTTAGATGCAAGCTTGTGCAAGAATTCTTAGATGTTATTAGTTGTCAGCTTGGGAAAGGTACCATTTTTCAAATAATTAAATTTAGCACATTGTACCATTCACTCAAGTCTTCCTTAATTTAGTGTCAATTGAAGGTTTCATGATGGGATGAATGGTGAATGTGAAATATTTTGAAGGATCTTTAGGTGGTATAAGAGAAGCAACGCTCTCCATTCCATCTACATGTTGATTATCCTTGCATGGGATGTTATCAATATTAAATGACTCAAACTTCTATAACAAATGTAGGGTGAGATCCTTGCATTTTGATAATTTTTCATGTTTTTCTTGATATATTCCATTTATTTGTTTGATCACTAACTGTGAAACACCAAAGATATTAATATCTTTAACACCCATGATTAATATCTTTAACGCCTCATATTCAGCTATGTTATTTGTACATAGAAAATTTAATCGGTATGATAAGGGAATAGGATTTCCTGCAAGTGGGATTAGTATAACCCTAGCACCAGATCTAGTTCTACACTTAGATCCATAAAAATACAACTCCCATGTATTAGGTTCAATGGTCAACATATTATCGTCGAGGAGGGGGTGCTAGGTAATGCCAAAGCAGAGGGAACATCAGCTAAGTGGTCATTCAAGGATTGACCTTTGATTCCTTTTTGTGAAAAAAACTTAAGGTCAAACTTGGTCAACAACATCACCCATTTAGCTAGATGTCCTGAGAAGTATATTTTATGAAAAATATGTTTGATAGGATCAAATTTTGTCTTTAATTATATTTTCGCATTTAGTAAATAATGTCACAACTTACTAGTAGTGAATACAAGATCCAAACATTTTTTTTAAATTTTTGTGTAACTTTTTTCATAATTTATTAGAGTTTGACTAATATAATAAACAAGATGTTCTTTACCATTCTCATCTTGTTGAGCCAACAATGTTGCAAGAGCATGGGCTGATGTGGCTATATAAAGGATGATGGTTTGCTTGGCATAGTGGGTATTAGAATAGGTGGAGTTTCAAGGTATTCCTTAAAACTCTCAAAGGCCTATTTACAATCCTTATTCCAATAAAAATGCACATCCTTTTTCTATGAGATGTGTGAGAAGTAATGTTTGATCAGCTAAGGATGCGACAAAATGACGGATGGCTTGAATTCTTACCTGTAACATACACAATTGAGAAATGTTTATAGGAGGTGGCATGTTGATTATAGCATCAATTTTCTTTGTGTCAACCTCGATGCCTTTGTGAGTTATGATAAAACCTAAAAAAATTCCACTATTGACTCCAAAGACACACTTTTTTGGATTTAGTCTCATGTTTTATTTGTGCATCCATTCAAATATTTTCTAATGGACATTCACATTGTCTTTCCTGGTTAAGGATTTTTCTAAGATGTCATCAACATAATCTTCCAATATTTTATGTATGTAATCATGAAATATCAATGTCATGGATTGTTAACAGGTTGCGCCTACGTTCTTTAATCCAAAAGGCATCATAACCCAACAAAAATTCCTCCAAATAGTTGTAAATGTTGTCTTATAATGATCTTGTGGGTTGATGAAGATTTGATTATATCTAGAAAATCCATCCATGAATGAAAAAAAAGCATGTCCCACTGTGAATCCACTATCATGTCGATATTAGGGAGGGGAAAATCATCTTTTAAAGAGGCTTTATTTAAGTCATGAAAATCCATACACATCCTAATATGATTGTCAGGTTTTGCAACTATGAAAATGTTTGAGATCTAAGGAGAATAATTAATAGGTCAAATGAAACCCATTCCAAGGAGTTCTTCAAGTTCTCCTTTAACAAGAAATGCTATTTTAGGATTGATTTTTCGTATCTTTTGCTGAGCAGGCTTAGCATTTTCAATAAGGACAATATTATGTGTGACAATTTATGGGTCTATTTCCAGCATGTCTAAGTATTTCCAAGAATTTTTTTTAGGAAAGTCATGAAGCAAGATTTTAGGGTCTTCTTGTTCTTCATCGTCAAGACACTTCCCTATCTTAATGACTTTTCCTTTATCATATGTGTCCATTGGCATATCAATTGTATCTCCCATAGGAAGTTCATTTGACTTAGGAAATTTAGGGTCATATTGATCCATTCCTATGTCTTGCTCATTACTTTCACCAATCACATCTTTTTGTTTGGTACTGATCATAGTACATGTAACCTTTTTATTTGGAGTAAGAGATGACTCATCAAAAACTCCAAACATTTGTTTCAAGGCTTCATTACTTTCAATATACTCCCATGATGGTGGGGAAGTCAGGTCAAGTAATTTAGGATGTTTGATAGTAAGATGGGTTCGGGGTTTGCACATGATAATGTTGATGTTTAATGATGGTATCTTGTTCACTTTTGTTTTCTTAGAAAAATAATACCCTAAAATAGTTTTTGTTTATTGTGTATTAGGTTCTATAGGAACACAAATTCCTTTTTCTTTCCTTCGACATCCTTTACCACTATATCAAAATTGTTTCACAAGTTCGTAACCTCACATAATTTTTTTCCATTTCTTTCGAGTTCAAAGGTTGTTGGTAATCTATCTCATCAATATTAGTTCTGTAACTTGTAGTTTCTTCCAAAGGAGACAAGATTAATACTTGTGAAGGTTTTTTCGAATTCTAAGTGGACATCACCAATGGTTGTTATTACTTTTCATCCTCATTTCTTGTGATTATCTATGTTGGTGTTCCAAATCGTCTGGTTCACTAAATCATAGAAGTAAGCCACACTTCATGCTCAGACTTAGTGTAGGATTTGGCCAACTGACAGGAAATGAGATTGGAACACATTTCCCCTGCACTTTAGGTTCTGCAAGACCTAGGGGGCGACCCTCTAGCAACACCTAAAGATCTAGACACACACATGATAGGGTATTGCTTAACAGACAATGCTCTCACAAGAATATACTAAGAAACATAAGATATCACTCAACATTTTCTAAGACATTGGGTGAATTTCATTAACCAGCACGAAGAACGTGGAAGATACAAATAACTTAGAAAACATAATTGAATTGGTTTTTTATTTTAAAATTTGGGACCAAACTGAAAACAAAAGATGCATAAAGATTGACCAATGCTAAGAAGAGGGCTACAGAGTCATATAACCAACATTTCATCCTACATTGTAAGACATGTTTTGAAGATCTTTGAAAATGTTATCACATTATGATAACAAGACCACTGAAGCTTTATCAAATAACCATTCTTAAGAATCCACCTGGGAACACAACACTATTGTTACATTCATTAAAGAAATTACACCATCTCCTAAATAGAAGGAAATAACAAATATATACTCAAATGCAGCAAATGTGCATGGAAAATCCCAAGTAATCTTTGATTATTAAATTCATTAGAGTATAACATCTCAGCCATGGAGATAGTCACAAAATAAAATATATTCATGAAGCTCAATTTAGAACACAAAAAAACTTCATATTAATGACTAATAGTTATAATTCACCCTAACATTACAATTTACCTAGAGCTTCTTCCTGCCTTGCAAGACTTTTAGAAAATGGAACCCCTTACAATGAGAAAAGAAGAAAATAAGAAGAAGAATATTGAGCTCCAAATTTGATCCGATGATGACACCTAGCAACTTTTTTCTTCAATCTGGAAACTAGAAAAGCCTCTCTCATCTCTCCTTAATTGCAATAACAAACTTTTCCTTTGTATTTTTCTTTCCTTCAACTTTTGATTCTCCAATGGAGAATTAACCTACCCATGAAAATATACACCTCTATTGTCCACTTTTACCCCTATAATTGAAAAATATTTGCACCTTCATCTAACCCAGGTCGTGAAAATAATTTGTTCTCCATTTTCCGTATAATGAAAAATTGATTCTTCCCCATGTGAAAACCTTTTATTTCTTCCCTTCCTTTGTTGTAGCTACACTTTATAATTTTACCTCTTAGCAAAATATTATATTCCACAGTTAATTCTATTCACTTTACTAGGCAAAATAAAATTATTTCCTATGCACCATATAATACTACACTTCACATTTAAAAAAAAGCATTACCCTTTAACTGGTGAATATAATTATTTATTCATTAGGCATCAAAATTTTCCCCATGTGCCTCATTTTACCTTACACATTTTAGTTTAAAAAAAATTCCTTTAATTGTGGGGATTTTAAAATCTTTGTGGGTAAAATATTTTATTCATACCCCTATATTTACCACTTTACATTTTTCTCAGAGCCTAAGATTTTTTTTTTTAAATGTCATAAGTCAGGTTATTAAAATTTATCATGGGCTCCTTTTTACCTTTAATTCCCACCCAACACAAGAGGTTCTTTGACTTTTATTATTGAAAAAGATTTTAATTGTTTATTTCGTCGGGCTTCAGAATAAATTTTATAACCTTGCCTCTTACATCCTCCATGGGCCCACCACTTGCCAAATGGTGAAATCTTGTGCATCTCACAACATGTTTCCAATGTCACCCTTCACCCTTGCAAGGATTGTGAGGTGTAGCTAGGATTCACCCACACAACCTCCATTAATACTGGTCGTGGATTTTGCTTTGTGCCCTAACCTCTATCTTTGGAATTTTTGCTTGACAATGGCAGTAGGATTTCATGACACAATATTGATACATTTTCTCTGCTAGCATCTACTAAGTAAAAATTTTCCTACTGCAACATCCCATTCCTAAGTAAAATATCTTTTATAATATCAAGTGGACCCCTAATAGCCTGCTCAATGGTGTTCATGTCATTTGCAACAAGATATCTTTCTATCATTACACCAAAATAGAGGTTCCTCGAACAATTTTGATCCATTTTCGCTTTTGTACACAACACAAGGTCTTTACATATCTCCTCATTTCAATGTAGCACTCCAGCCTTCCTCAGAATGTGTTTCCTCCATTTTGGATCCCTCCTTTCATTAGTAAAGGAGCAAAAAGTAGAATTTTCTCAAACAATATTCATACATTTGCACTGTGGGTACAATCTGCCACAATCCTCTTTCAATTGAGCACGTGCTAGAGTAAGATTTCCTCAAACACATTTGATACATTTTTCACTACAAGCACACACTGTTCTTGATGTTTCCTGTTGTTGCATCTCATTGACCCCCTCTCTCAATTAGCATTATATTTCATCAACTTTTTTGTATGATTTTATTTCTCCTCATTTGCTCGTGTGGTGGCTGCTTGCACTACCAATTTCATGCTATGTTCTCCGCATCCTCAATTCATCATAAAATTTGTAAGCTCCATCAAGATTCTTCACTGTATTCTTTAGATATTACTTGATTCACTCCATGCAACCTTAATTTCTTCTTTTGTTGTACGCCAGTCCCCATTTTGAGTTCCATGATGCCAAGTTTACACATAATACAATTAATGCATTTAAATCCATATTGGGTGCATCCCCAATCAAGTCTACGTGTAGCTAGGTTTAATTCCAAGCCCAAAGCAATGACTGCTAAACATATCAACCCATACAATTGATTTTCTCTAAATTTGGGTTCAATATTAACTCTTAGTTGTGATGTCTCCTCTCTTCAAGGTGGTGCCAAATTGAGTATTCAAATAATAGCATTTGTTTCTTTGTGGGAGCCGAATCAAAAATTCCAAGGTCTTGATATCTGGTTTTTTTATTCTAAGTTTCCAAGAGACCTCGACCTCTCTCTTTTACCACATGCATCAACACTAGACCTGTTGATTGTGTAGATTTTACTTCTTGCAGAGTACTTACTAGATGACCAATATTATGACCATCAACTGGTCCTATATAATAAAGCCCTAGCTTCTCAAAAAGAGTTACACCTAATGGACCAATCATGCCATGTGCATATTCATCCACTTTACTAGCCAATTCATGCATCTTCCCATCAAGTTTCTTGGCCATACCCTTGGTAACTTCTCAAAGCTCTTCAAATGTTTCACCCAATTTTAATTTGGTTAAAGTATTGTCAAGGGAACTGATTGGTATCTTAGTTGTTTTAGATGTTTTCATCTGCAAGGAATATCTACTATCACTGAGAATGACTATCATATTTGAGTCTAAATAACCTGCATTGGACATAGATTTATAACCTTGGCCTACTGTTATACTCCCATTCCCACTCACTGCTACAACATGATTTTTTACTTCAATCAGCTTCTATGCTTGTCATATTGACTGTCTTAAATTTGTGACTTGTGGATTGAAAATAATCCTTTTCCAATATGAATGGTCATCATGATCTTAATGAATCATTTTCCTTCAAGAAAATATGGCGTTGATTGTCTCTTATGAAATGTGGTCCATGATCACAACACTAGTGATTGTGTCACTTTGCCAACATTGCAACATTTACAATCTTCATAATTGTGAAAAGCATGTTGGGTCCCCATGTGGGCCCGGCTAAAAAAAAATCATATTCAAACAAGTTTCATCCTTATTGTTCTGAGAATGCCCCTAAATACACCTAAAGTGAAAAAATAATCTGGGTTGTTGCTAAAATTTGTTTTCTAGCATATTTGCACAGTGAGCAAAACTGGCTAGGTGGGCTCTAGAATCACCCTGGGAAATTACTTAAACGACCTCATGGAGCCATGAAAATTCACAAGAATGGAAAAATTTGACCCATGGCTGCAATGGAACAAGCGGCTCAACAAAATAGATCACGAGAGGCAAGATATTCAATATCAAATTTGCTTAGTTAGACTTTTCTACAACTGCACCTATTCAAAACCAATTAAGGCTAACCAAATCACCATTTCCAAAAAATATCAAATCAAATCCTGGGAAGCTTCCATTGGAAAAATTAGATCATTTAGGTACACTGAGCACATCTGCAAGAGGACATTCCTTCAATCATTTTTCTTCACGAGATATTAGGGTTCAAAGTGTACCACCTTGAAACATGTCAGAAATGCAGATGTAAAATCGAAACAAACTGCATTTTCTTTTGATCTTGAAAAAATAGAAAATAATATCATGAGGATCTGAAACTAGACCAGGGAGCATATGAATGTGGGGAGAATGGAGAGAAACAATCCATTTGTCTTGAAAATCATCCAATTGTGAAATATCAGCTAGAATAGTAGGCAAACTCGTAAGACAGAGAGTTTGCAAACAACAAAAAAATGTTAGAACCCTCCAGCTTCGCTTTTCAAAACCCTATTAAAACTCATCATGGGAAGCTAAAAATTGACATGCACATTCACGTATGTCAGCTAAGTATTCCACCAAGGGGTTTGGCTTGAAAATCAACTGGCTCCAAATTTTGACCCTCCAAAGTAGGTCACTTGGGTAGATTTTTTAGGTGCACTTCTGAGTGTGTAAAGGAAAAATTTTCAATATGGGAACTTTAAATTTGAAATTTTTGAAAGTCCAATAGTGGCTTCGATTAGGGATGTATGCCCCCTATGGGCCTAGCAAGAATCTAGATCTCTAGGGAGTAGACCAAATGTTGAATCCATTAGGTGCTCTGAAACTGAGCTCCTTTATTCATCCTCTCTTTTCAACTTCACTTGGTGACCCCAGACCACCAAATAAAAGAGGGGAATAAATATTTAGCTCTGTCAAACACCAATCTATTAAATGATTTTATTTCCCTCAACGCATGCATGTCTCTATCACACCACAACAACATGAGTGGCTGCACTTTTGCAAACACAAGTGTCAAGCTACCTTTGTATAAGTTGAAATTTTCTCCCTGTTTAGCTTTGTTATCACATGGAAACCAAAGAACGGAGACCACCTCACTGATACTCTCTTCTATTTTATTTTATTTATCAAGTGGAAACATATGTGTATAGTGATCAAGAGCACATGAAAACACAATCTTATCACATTTGTTAACCCCCTCATAATGATCATGTTCAGAGAAGATGTCATGCTTCAAGAACAATGTGCAATGATCATGTGTATTGAGAAAATATTGCTCACAAATTTGTAACTCCTTTAGCTAAATTTCATCACAAGTCAGTTTATTATCACCCCAAAAACATAACCCAAGCACATTGTTACATTCCTCAAGGTTTTGAAAATCAGATTTATCAACACCCATAATACCTTCATCTACATTCAAATTAGGGTATTCAACAAAAACATCAACCTCCAATGCATAAACAATGTTTTCCACCCCAAGTTCACACATGTTGTCAAATTCATTCTTCATACCACTATGCAATTCCATATGGAAAGTCTCAAATAAAGATTTAGATAATTCAAAATTTAACCCTGAACCAAATTTTCACATTGATTCTTCATAACATGTTCGATATTACTTTCCACAATGTCAATATGAATACCTAAATCATTTTGTATACTATCACTTTCATGGCTAACAAGGTCAGCAAGAGGATTTTCATGTGCATTATCAGCTTCATGTGCACTATCAGTTGATAGGCATATTGATCTATGTGCCAAAGATTTATTGTTATCTGAAACTTGCTCATTAGCAATAGAGCTAGACCCTTCATTCTCCTTCACACTAATACACCTCTCATTCAAAACAAACATGTCCATTTGCATACTGTGAAGATGAGATATATCATCAAAGAAGGACCCATATTCGATTTCATATTGACTATCATCACACCCATCATCATTTGCATCATAGGACCACTTTACACATTGATCAAAAGGTTTTGCAATGTCAACATAATCTAAAAATTCATCAAATTGTTTCACATTATCAATGGGTAATAATGTTGGTCCTAGATCCATGTGTTTTTCATAATGCATAACTTGATTGTTCAAAAATGAACTCCTTCCTTCATCAATGTGCACCTCATCATCCTTTTCATGTATAGCTAACATTTCCATCCCTACCTCATATGAATAGTCATGAGCAACAAAGACATAAGGATGTTCATCATCATCTTTATTATTTCTAGCACTGTGTTCAAGATCAACATACTAAACACACATATGCTTATCTTCAAATTCTTCATCATTCACAAAATTAGCATGCTCCATTGATGACAAACCCGAATTACATTCCAAGTATGCATCAAGTGCAATTCGATCATTCACTTGAAGAGAAGTGACTTCATCAATATTCATATCATTGCATTCTTTAGGTGAAGAAAGTACCTTTGGATCATCCTTATAGGATCATTCATAATCATCAGAAGAGCAATCAGTTTCGTTTTCCTTATAATCCTCATCACAAGAAGACTTTTCACTACATAAACCATGCTCAAATTTTGTAGAATGAGTGCTTGAACTTTTATCTTCAATGTCTTGATCATTGATCTGTGATGAGATTTTATCAACATTAGCATTATTTTCACTAAACAAAACATGACATGGAATGACATCTTGCATCTCTTTTACTTCTTCATCACCCAAGATATTACAAAAACTTTCATGCATATCTATTTTGTCATTATAGCATATTTATTCATCTTCACCACTATTGTATGGATCTACATATATACTGATTGTGAGTTGATTACAACCAATATCCTCATCCATACAAAATTGATCTTCATTTTCTGACG
>VDFB02153243.1:0-18765 GCA_007258455.2 Sequoia sempervirens | reverse complement strand
TTATTTCTATAGTAAGTTTGGTCATAAAGCAATAGAATGTAGAAGAAAAATAAATCAAAATGTTTCATCCTTTACTGGTCAATGCTTTACATGCAAGAAGTTTGGACACAGATCAAATGAATGCAAAAATAAAACGAGGAATACTTACAACCATAGTAGAATGTTTCAATTTTTCAATGGCTATTGTTATACATGTTATGGATTTAGACACAAGGCTAACCAATATAGATCCAAAATGAATGAATAGAATAACTCTCAAAGGAATATTGTATGTCACAATTGCAATAAACCTAGACATATTGCTAGATTCTATAGAAACATAAGAAAGAATAATCTTGAAAAAGAGAAATGATCCAGTCAAAAAGATTGATATGAAAAAGGTAAAGAAGGAAATGGAGAAGATCTGGAGGAAGAAAGAAAATCCTGAGGACAAGAAAGAATCAAAAACTACAAACGAATCTATACCATCCCCTCTAGTGTAAATAATCCTCTCAAAAATTGAACCTAGGCATTGGCTTAGGGGAGCAATAACAAAAACTAAAAAATTCCCTTTATGATATAAGGTACCATGGCTCGAAATGATGACATAAGTTGAAGATTGACAATTTAGATCTTATGGAGGAAATTTTGGAAGAAAATATACTTTTTTAGAGCTTTGTGGAGTAATCAAGGGTTTATTGTTGCATAATGAAGAGGCTTCATCAACTTTATTGTTTGGTACACTAAATGTGAGTTAGGAAAAATTGAGGTATATAAGTTTCTAACATTAGTATAATTTACTCACTTTTATACATTTGGGAGAAAATCAAAGTGAATTCAAGAGTTTGGGAAGTAGATCATTCAAACCATAGGTTCACCAAGCCAAGGTATTTACTATTGTCTTGGAATTTTTTTCAAAGAATTTTAATTCTATAGAGATGGATACAAACATTTTAGTGAGTGTAAGTGACAAGCCTCAGCCAAAATTTAAGCACCCTATGAAGATATTTGAGAACGAACCACTTGGAGCTTTTTCAAGCATTCCACAAAGGGTTCTTCCTACAGAGGACACTAGGGATTTTATTCACGAGAAAATGGAAGATTATAACCATGTGAAATTCATTGAGCCATAGATAAATAAGTTAACTAGAGATGATCACCAAATCAAGCCCAAATATAAAAACCTAGTGGCAAAGAATTTAGATGTTTGACATCTATTTCCAAATTTCACTTATGATGATGAATCTAAGTTCGTAAGAATGACATTAAGAAGAGTACATGACTGGTACTTATGGATAGACAAGCCTTGCATGATATCAAAGGAAGTTTTAAGGGAAGTAATAAGACCTTGTGCTATTGGATTTGTGCTAGTATTGGAATTTCTAAAGAATAAAAATGTGATGGAGTTGACTGGAGCCATATTTTACCATAGGTCTCTCATGGTGGATACTATTCGAAACCCTATAGTAAGGTATACAACAATGGTCATAGGAGACAAAATTTACTACACCAATAGGGAGAATTTGGTGTTACATATCCATGTTACCTATATGATATGGTGGAAAAGGGTAAGGACTATGATATGTGTGAGTTGCTTCACCAACAACTGTTTGATAACCTAAAACAAAAAAAAGATAAGAAATATCCATTCAAGTTCGTTTCTCTGGTAGTTTTTTTGCTATTTTATTTTTTGAAGGAGCTTCTAGGAAGAAACAATATCATATGGGATTGAAGAAGACCTGTGTCACATCAAATTTTGGAACATCTATGTAGACTTGGTGGCATGAAAGCTCAAGAACAAGTGCTTACTGCATTCTTTGCAGTATTCTAGAAGAGAATGCATGGAAGGGAACAATAACGATTGAACAAAATATTAAAAGTTATAATTTAATTTTGGATGTTTCTATTTTGAGAAGGCAACTTGAACTTATATTAATTATAATTTATCTTGTATTAATATTTTGTGTATCATTTTTTATGATGTAGGGTTTAGAGTTTAATTAGGTTTGGACAATGAATATTATATGTACCTTTCTCCTTTGAACCTATAGATAGTAGAAAAATATATTTAAATTATAAACCCTATATCAAAAAACATGATAGAGAAAGTTTTATACAAGAAAAACTATAATTACTATAGCTACTATCCATAGAATCAAAGGAGATAGATACATTACAAAAGATGATAGAGAAAATATTAGATGTAATAGTTATAGCTATGTGGTGTAAAAATGTGAATAAGAAAAATTAAGCTATACAACACACCAATGAAAAATTATATTAAGGAATTCAAATACAATAATAGAATTGAAACAAACAAACTCCTCAAGGGCATCTCATTGTTCTCTATCTCCAAGGATTTTCAAGTCATTATTGCTCTCAGATTGTTTGTGCACTATGAATTTTCAAATGACAACCTAAAGAATGAGATGCTAGAAAATGCAAGAACCTATTTCCTACATGATTGATTGATAAACTATATGATTGATATGATAATGATGCTATGATGTTGTTGATGAAAATGATATGATGCAAATGTTGTAATTAAACTACTGTAATTATGATGCAACTAATGATAATGCCATTATTATGCTAATGGATTATAAATTCCTAATACTAAAATGCTCAAATGCTAATGCTAATGAAAATTATGCAGAGTAAGATTGCTAATGATTGGGATCTTTTTTTGCTGTAGAATGAGGGTGTATTTATAAAATTTTCAAAGCATAAACTGAGGTAGCAACAACCAACGGTCTGGATTTAATATAGATAGATGAATGGTTGAGAATGAAGAAGTTAGAGAGAATAAAGGAGTGTGTTCCCTTTATGAGAACAAGTTTCCAAGTGTGAGGAAGAATAAATGGGATATAAAAGCCAAGTGTCCCAAATTGGTTATAAATTTGTTGAGGATAATTTCCAATTAATTATTTGAAATATTCAATTTGTTGAGATACATAATGAGGTGGAAGGTGGAAAAAGTAGTAGATATGTGACTAAATTTAAATTTAATAAGAATAAGTTAATTAAATAAAACAAACTAATTAAATTTGTTTATTTAATTAAGATGTGAAGAATATGATTTAAGATAGAAGAATTCGAAAATGAATTGTATAAATAAACTTTTCTATTTATTTATAAGTAGACGAATTAAAGTTTATTAATTAAAAAATTTGTATTTAATTAATTAATTCTCTAGACCAAAATTTAGGTGTATACATAGCTTGTCTTGTATAATCTTTTCTCTATCATGTTTTTTGATGTAGGGTTTAGAATTTAAATAGATTTTACAAATTATGTCTACCATTTTACAATGAAATAACATTTCATTGATAAATGGGAGGCCTATATTTAAAATGCTTTGTTGGAAACAAGCTATACTAAGAGGGGGAGGTGAATCAGTGTTGTCCAAAATTTAGATTAATTACTTTGATCCTTAATCCACTTAAAACATTCATTCAAAAGAAAACATGCATGCATGATCAAAAATAAACATCCACAACACCATAACACAAGGATTTTTACGTGGAAACCCTATTAGGGGAAAAACCATAGTGGATGGCCAATCAACAATATTATATGAGTATACTCAGATAAAAATATACAATAGGGGAATGCACATGCATTCAGGCTCACTACCTAGAGCTCACTGCTCAAGATGTAAAGGCGCACTGCCTTACAGAAAATTTGGATTAGATCCAAAAGATGAACTGACTAGATAGCTTCTTCAAAAGCTATATTACAGTTCCAATGAAGCTCAATTCAATTTTCTGCCCATCTGACAAATACAACACTTCTACTCTGCACTTCAGCTCTGGTTTGCTTCTCACAATCTATAATGCACAAGTGAAACTATGCATAATATCGTTCACTCGCACTTTTTAGGTACGAAACACATATACATACTCGTCTATATTTTTCTTTACTCACAAAACCTTTATTATATATCCACAACAAGTGATTTTTGATACCTTCAAGTCAGCTCCAAATAAAATAAAATATTTTTCATGAGTCAGCTCAAAACAAGAATAATTCATGATGCGCACCCAGGCAAGTCGGCTTACACTTAGCTCAGACCAAAACAAAAATCCTCGAGCACAAAAATGATTATGTCAATATACCTTGTACATCTGAAACATGTTACACAAACTATGTTGCCTTCCAAAAGCTAACGAGCAGAAAAAATAGACCAATTGGATCTCCAAACAATTTCTCAGTATGATATGAATCATAGAGATTTTCAGATAATGTATCAAATACCATGACAAGCCTTCCATATGATCCACAAATCAAAAAGATAATCAATAGCTTGCATTCAAATTACTAGACAAATGAAATACTCTAAATTCCTCATTTCATGTTTCAGTGAAATAATGTTATGATCATTTACTGTAGGTATGTGCATATGATGATCTGCGGATCTCAAAACTGACTTAGGTTGGCATCAATGACAACACAAAAAGTCACCTACAGTGTCTCTTGCCAACATGCTCAACATAAAACTTGAAATAGATTTTGTTAATTATTGTTTGGTTTGAACTTCATAAATTTACAAAGCGTATAAAGAAAATAATAGTTTTTAGTATATAAAATAGATAAACATTTATAATATAGTATAAATTTTCATTTGATCAAGTAGATAGTAGTGTACAATTTGGACTATGTAGGAATTTTTTGAAGGGTTTTGAAAATTGGACAAGAAAATGGATGCATTCATAGGAAAATGTGAGAGGACATGATGTTGATCAATGCACTTTTGTTTGATTGGTTGAATTTGATTGTTGTGGATTGATTCATTTGATATGAATACATGGATTTGATGGATGTTTAAAATTTTGAATTTGGCAATATGTTTTCCAGTTGATTGATTTGGTTGAATGCTTGCTTGTTTTGAAGCCTTCAATTTTTTCCCTCTTCTTTTGATGGCTTGATTGGTGAATCTTACACCTTTGAGTGCGTTGGTTGCAAGTATTCATGGAGAAAGTGACTAGACGTAGTTGAGTTAGTTATCTATTGATAAAAAATAAGTTGACAAGGAGATATGATGCATATATTTTTGTCTGATGGGAAACTTTGGAAGCCATGCCATTTATAAAGGACTTTATATTAGAAAAACACTATTTTATAATGGGTCGTCACTTTATGTGTAACTAGGATAATTAATGTCTATGTTTTAAAATTTCATGTGTATTTGAGACAGTTAAAGTGCATCTTTTCCATTTATGGTCTAAATATTAGAAATGGGGTTTAAAATTTTCTTAGTGGGTAATGTATATAATATGTGTCAGTTTGGAATATTGATGGGTGGATTTGTGTGTCTTGTCTTTGGCATGAATTTTAAGTAAATAATATTTAATTAGTAAACAAATATACTATGATCATTGATTGAATCCCAAATTAACTTTGTTGCTACAATAAAAAGTTAATTTTAAAATATTTTAACTGTTTTATCATATTTAAAAGATACATGAGCTAGTCCCATCTTGACCAATAACTATACCCATTATAAGACCCTACCCCACAATCGACCCCTGTCTCCTATATCTATATTTTACCAATTGTAATTTCATCAAATTGCTAATCTTTGAAATACAATAAAGAAAAAATATATACTGCTCCAATATGTGAATCTAATGTCAACATGATACACTATAAATTATCACCATTCTACTCTTAGGGGCATGACCTTGGCGTTCCCTATTATTTAACGTTTCCCTTGCCCATTCCTAAATGTGCCTTTTCTCCCACTGTCTATACGTTCTTCTTTTATAAGTATTTTTTTCTATCTAATTCAAATCTTGCTTAGAAAGTAAAATTGAGACGAGACCTAACAAATAAAATCCAAAATAAAAGGAAAATGATTCCATTGTTGCTCGCTGTATTGTGGGAACGAATACGATTTGTCACTAATAATTGTATGGCCTTCACAGAGATGCCATAATCATGTGCAAGTTACCATATCCTTCCGTATGGAGATAAGCTCAAAACCTGGAATTTAAGCGCTTCCTTGCACGACTGGCGGTGCTGTTTTTCTGACTCCACTAGCAAATTTCATCAACTTTTCATTCCAGCCTGTAGGTATTTATTTTCAAAGAGGTTGGAAAAATTCAACCTGTTTTTGCTCAGATACCTACTGTTCTGCCTGTCATTCTTCTGCAACTGCAACCTCCCAAGCCATGGCCGAGCGGCCAAACTTACCAGTAGACATATCCCAAGCGTACAGCTGGGTGGGATTAATATTGGTTGCATGTTGGATATTTTGTCAACACGTAGGCTGTAGGTACCTATCAATGTAGACAGGAGAGATGAATGAACGAATCCAATGCTGGGACAAAGCAAGCTCTACAGAGAGGAGTGGAGTTTTTAGAAGCTACCATTATGTCATAAATTCTTATTTTTGTGAGCATGACATAGGCTTGTGCAAAAGGCTAGGTCAATAAGTTCTAATTTTTACAATTTCTTTAATTTTTTTAATGGTTCTAGGAAAATTCACCATCAGCAATTCACCGAGGAAAATTCATTGCATTAAAAGTTTGCTCCATGGCAGTGAATTGTTGGTGGTGAATTTTCCTTCAGGTGAATTTGTCATGGCGGTGAATTTTCCTATTGTGAATTGTTGGTGGTGAATTTTCTGATGGTGAATTGCTGGCGGTGAATTTGCCTCATGCCTTTTTCGATATAGACACAAAATTAAATAAAAAAAAAGTATGCGATTGTGGGTGCCATCCTTCACCACCATCCTGTATCTGCATGGACTAGGATGGGAGGCAAGAAACTACTCTCCCCTGAGGGAAGGGAAGGCTTGTCCTCCCACACGTAGGACCCCACCACCCGAGACTCCTCTCTCAAGCGAATAGGTTGGTCCCAACCCCACTGACCTAATCCGAATGGGTCAGTGGTGAAGCCACGACATATCTATATCCTCCCACCCAAGGCATATCCTGGCTATCCTCCCATTCATCATCACAATAATTAATAATAGATGATGACAAGATTTGACATTAAAATTTATGTTAATTTAATAAAAATAAGAAAAAAATTAACAATAAATATTTGGGTTACTTGTCATGTTGTGTTTTATAAGTAAAAATTATAAAGATCATAAATGTAGTCATTATTGTGTTTCACATGGCTTCATATAATTATGTCTAATTATTATAAAGGTCAATGTTTAAAAATAAAATAGTAGATAAATAACAAGTTCATTAAAATATCATGTCATATCAACATTTTATTCAATATTTGACTAATATGGAAGTTATATTGAAATTTTAAATAATTCATCTAATAATAAATAATTTTATTAAAACCATTTATTTATATTGACTAATTATTAATTATTAATTACAATATACAATAAACAATAAAGATTAACAACATAAGCAAACATTTATGGCTATAATTTTTATATGACAGAGACTATTAAATAAATAAACATCAATTGATTTTTTATACTTCATCATCTTATTAATTGTTTTTCCTTTAACATGTAGAATAAAATAGAATTCATCATCATCATCATTATCATATATATCATATTGGGTTAAAGTTGATCAATGATTACAAATAAAAGAAAACAAAAGTATAAGAAAAATATACAATCATTGTTGAGATTTAATGATAGCAAGTTATTTGCATATCAATACAAAATAAATATGAGAGAACACGAAACAAAATAATTAAAAGAGTTGCTAAATATATTCTAGCATAAAGACACTAGAGAACTATAGCAACTATAGGAGTAATAGCCATTAAACATACACAAAGTGGAATAAAAAATATTATACTTAAGCTCTCCTTTGATGATTATTGGGTAGTCATTATGAATCATTTGTTTCATGGTAATGTCTTTTTGAACTATATTATACAATCATTGAGATTGCAATTATTGCTTCATTGTTGTTCTACAACTATATATGCCTATATTTTACCAGTTGTACTTATATTTGTAGAAACAAGATACAACTTACAAGTAAAAGTATGTTGCAAACTAAAAGAATCCAAGTACATAATAGTAATAAATATTTATGAAAATGGAAATAAATAAAAAAGAGATGCAAACCATTACACAAGATATATGTGAAACCCTTGTAGGAAAAAATCCACACCCAAAGAGATCGAAAGTTAGAACTAGTCATTCAGTAGAGTCACATCAATAAAACTTCTCTCTCAATTTTTTGCAACATTTCATTACTTCTTCAACCTACAAAACAACTTTCTTTCCTCTTACTACAAGCTTCAATAGATAGCCAAAAATAATATAGAAAACAATAAATGGTTTCCAATATCGTTGAATAAAACCATGATCTAAGTGTTCTACATGCAAAAGATACCTTATGACATATGTCTAGGAGTTACAAGCATCTTTCTAGAAGCTTCAATAAACTTTACATGAACTTGGTCATCCAACTTCATAAAGGGATAAAAATAGTCTACTAAATGACAACATAACAACCCTTTATGTCTAAAAAAGACTACCCACTTCTTACACATAGTCCAAGATGTTTTTTTCACACGTCTTATATAGTCTCATAAATGCTTCTTACACCAATGTTATAAATGGTGAGATTCTCTTCCACTTCATGCGAAGTGTCTAAATGTGGTCATTGGCCTAATTAAGCTTCCCCACTCAATGCCACCTTGCAAAGAATATTTAAAGTGTCTTAGAAATAATAATTAATTACAAAAATTGTTCCTCCTCATGTGGGACATAGAATTTCCTCTTCCATTATTTTTTAAGACATAAAATAATAATTGACTATAAAATATTAAAGTTAAAATGCATAGTTATATGATTGCAATGTTAATATCATAGATCCTAACAATATCTATTTGCTAACATTTGATTGTTATGAATGTTCTATTATCGTTTGTTATGTTTGATATAATGAAGAAAAACTATGAACCATTCCACTATGTGAAGGTAATATTGAACAAATAATCATCATTTAAAAGAAATAACTAAGAGATTTTATATTTGAAAATGGAGAAAAAGGTTGTGTAGCTTAAATATACCTCACAATAATAAATCTAGGTTAATTGAATAACTAAAAAAATGATTAAATCAAATGTTGGTATTTAGGATAGTTTTCTAAGATAAAATATGTCATTAAAATGGTTTCTAATATTTTAATTCTCAAAGGAAAAAAAACAAGGGCATGTCTTTAATTTTGTTGATAATGAGAATTTGATTTTACCTCCCACTTACACATGCAACTATTAGATTTCGTGTAAGGATTGGTCGATGATGTGTACAAGTGGGTTGCATATCATCTCATATTGTACCAAGGAGTTATTAGGCTTGAATGGTCTTTTCTTGTAAAGTGTCATTAGGGATTTTAAATTCTGTGAAAATTTCTAATGTACTATGATCTCTTTAATTCTATCATGATTAAGTTGGCACAAGAAGGTTTGTTGCATGCTAAATGGCCTAATAGAAGCATTTGAATTCTCCTTTAAATGGTTTGTTTTAATCAAATGGTTAGTAGGCACACTCTAAAACAATTAGAAAATGTCTTTGTCAATCATGTGAGCCATTAGACTAGAGTTGACATGGAAATTTAGATGATTCCCACTCACTTTTTATGGAAATAATTGATTCCTTTCACTTGAATCCCTGTGAGTGGACCATTTGAAATTCTATCAAAAGGATTTAAGGCCAATAGCTATGCAATAAAGGAGCAATGGGCCTCCTTATTTATTAAGACCTTTTGGAATGTAATATACATGGAAACTAGCCCCAAATTAGTGCCTAGAATTGATCAAAAAAATAATGATTTATAAGGGCTTGACACACCAAGTAAAGCTACACACTTTTTCCTTAACCATTATGTCATTGCCAAAAAGAAGTATCATGAAGGTCCATGAAACTTGTTAGCTCATTGTTGCTCATTGTAACATAGAATTTTGTCTCCACTAGGGTTTAGGACCTAGGGTAACAATCTTCTATACTTCAGATTCAAGGATGACCCTAGAAATCTCACCCAAAAAGTGGAATAGAGGTAAGAGATCCGACAATAAGGTATCCTAGGGTATGATTTAAAATTACAAGAGGGGTTCACCACCAAGTTTAAAATTGGAAAGATAATGACATGGAAGAAGAAATGTAAAACCTAGTTTAATGCAATGCTTCACTAAATGACTTGGAAATGCAAACAAAACATAACAAAAAACTATAGAATAGAAAGTGTGCACTTGGAATCTTGCTAGAGATGGAATGGAGCTCTGGAATCCTAAAAAATTTGATTTTCTGGCTTAGTGGGACTCATTTTCCACTTGTAAGGGAAAAAAAAGGGAAGCTCAGAGAAACCTCCAAGAATAGTAGTGCCTTCAGTAACTTTAATTTTGATTAGATTGCCTCAAAGACACGTACAACTATGTCCTAAAGAGGAAACAAACACAGTTCATTTCCCACATTAATCCTTCTGAGAGAAGCACATGTCAATTAAACAACAACCAATAACAGATTCTAGAAACAGAACCAACACAGATGAAAGATAAGACAAAAAACCAGAACACAAATATTTACGTGGGGAAAACCCTTTCAGGTAAAAACCCCCACACTCCAAATATTGAGCCATTGTATTATTCAACAACTAAATGTTACAATACAATTTAGGCTCATAGCCTTTTCAGAAATTACATCTTGTTCATTTTGGATACAACCTGGTAGAAAAATCTCCCCTTTACATTTCTTGATCAATCCATCATACCATACAATCTTCGCACTGTTGCAATGTCCTCACACAATATACAATGTAGATCAACATGAGAGAGATCAACCATGATCCATGATTAGGAGAGATTCCAGTAACATAACCCTGCCTCTCATTTTCTCTGCTTCGGCCTCATGGCCTCGGCCTTCTAGCCAGCCACTCGGCCCTCTCTCTATCATTCTTTCTCTGTCTCTTTTCAACTTTTTCATAACATCCAACGCATACATCTATCCATTCGTTCTTCACTGCCTCTGTGAATCGGTTCGTTTTCAACTACCAAATCACAACAACAAACGGTTCACATTCTACCCTCTCTGATAGGTCCAAGTCGCACCACATAGGACAATCTTTCACTCGGTCAACAATGTTCACCCTGTGTCGCATGTCGGTGAGACACTAACCATGTCTCCCCAATGCCACAAGACCCGATTGTAGTTATCGCCAAGAGTCCTCACCATCGGCAAGACATTACACTGAGTTCACAAGCTATTGCTCAGACTTCCCCTTATCGCCAAGACATCATATCGATATCCATCACATGTATCGCTATTCATCAAGACCATTGTTATTCGATGAGACATCATACCATGTTCAAAGGTCACATAGATACCAGCTTTCCCTTCAGTGAGACTATCGCTCTTTGGTGAGACATTATACCGAAGTTGCCAAGTCATATCGATGTGAACACAGTCGGCAAGACTTAGACTATCGCTGAGAGATAATATCAAGCCCTCAAGTTATACCAAGCACCAAACAGTCACCAGGAGTCATATCGACAATAGACTACCCCATCGGTAAGACAAACATCCATCGCTAAGACTTCATACCGAAGCCTTTATGTTATCCCGATGACTCCGAGTGTATAGCTGTCGTTGAGATATCTCCCTATCACCAAGAGTTGCTACCAAACCCTTATGTTATCCCAATGACTCTGAATGTAACACTCTCAGTGAGATATCTCTTATCACTAAGACACATTCTGATAGGAGCAAGTCATATCGATTATTGCATCGGCCAGACAGACTAAGGGCCACACCGATATTGGCCAGACTTTCTACCGTCGCTGAGACAACATTTCGACTATCCAAGGTTACGCCGAAGGTTCAAGTTATGCTGATCGCTAAGACATTCCATAGCTCACAGTGATAGTTCAGGATCAACTAGCAGATCAGCTAGACATCTCACCAGTCACAGCGACCATGCTTACTTAGAGGTTTCAAGTTGTGAGATTGAGGCACATATTCCAACACCATTCTGGGAAAATCAGTCCCAGATCTGGGTCTCTGTAGAGGATCAAGTTTTAGCCAAATGGCTATCAAAATCTATAAAGATCTATGAAAAACTCATATAGTGGGACTCATTCACCACTACTAGGGGATCAGTCCTGTTTTGTCACAAAGTGTCCCAGAAGTAGAAGCTTGAAATGAAACTTTGCAAGCTTCTAATGATGGATAAAATAAACACTTTTGCACTAATTTCATGTAAATTGGATGGATATTTTTCCCTAGATCTGAGTTTCTGTGAGTCTTGACAACTTTTGCAACTTTTAGTGCCTTTGAAGGCTTCAAATCCACTTTTCTTCAATCTACAAACCTACAATCACACATTAAAGAGGGGAAAACTTGTTGATTGTTAGGGAATAGGGGTTTGCCTTGGTCAAACCCCTTTTAGGTAATTAAACCAAATGGTGAAATAAGATAATGAAGCATGAAACATGAAATAATGCAATTAGAAACTTGCCATGATGATGTATCTTGAATTTTTGCAACAATTGATGAAGAATTCTACCCTTAAATTTCCTTGAATGCTCTTGAAGACATTTGAATGCTCTTTGTGAACTCAACTTGCTATTAAGAATGTTCTCACAAAAGTCTTATGTGATCTCCTGAATGCTTGTTAGGATAAAATGAGTGAAAGAACCTTGTATTTATACTTAATTATGGAAGAATTCTCGAAATTACAACACTACAAGTCGACATCAGATCTAGGAGAATAAAATCTTGTCGAAAATTTAAATAAAATTTGAATTATGGTCACATGGGACTCATTCACCCAAGGTGGCGAATGAGTCCTATCTGGCATAATATATGGGACCAAAAATCAAAATTACTTAGAAAGGTGTAAAAATAAGTTTGGACCAAAAAATCTAGGTGGGAGTCATTTTCCCAAGGTAGTGAATGAGTCCTAGACACTAAATTTGGGCCACACAAGCTAGGAATACCTGAATTATGATTGTTTACTGATTGGTGTTGGGATTATCCTAAAAAAGATGTAATAAATGAGACTTGTGGATGGAAAATAGAGTCAATTAAAACATAAGAAAGCCCAATTATTAATGACAAGCCTAAAGGAATGTGAAAGTGTGTTACAACGCTTTACAACACTCCAAATAAGACAAGGTTAATGTTGAATATGATTAAAATTATATTTATTATGCTTAGTTAATTGATAAAACCCTAGAAAAGTGTGAAAGTGTGTTACAACACTTTAGCAAGGCACCATTAAATTTCATTAGTTCACAAGGGCCCAAGACCTAATGTGAATGTGTTATCCACATTACAACACTAAATCAAGGCAACATTGAGCCAAAATCTAGAAGGAGGACTCAAAAGAGTGTGAAAATGTCAAAGGACCCATTTTTTGACACTACACTCATATGTCATGATGTAGGGGTTTTTTTTGGGAAAATTTCTTGTGTCAAACTCTAAAACCCTACACATTGTTTGATTGAAAGAAATGTGCATGATTGAACAACACGTTAAAATTTATTTTTATCTATTTATACTAGAATAAAACCACAAGCAAAAATTTCTCAAATTTTATGTTTCAGGAAATATTCGTAGTTAGAACAATCTTCAAAAGTATGGAAAACATGACTTTGAAAAACAATAAGAAATCTGAGCTGTAGAGTTCTTGTCAAACAAAACTTTCTAAAAATAGAAAGTTTGACTCATGCAACTACATGTCTTACAATTTTCAAAATTACCATAAATAATAAGTCCCAAAAAAAGATTTTCTCTTTGTTAAAAAACACTTTCGACATCCAAGAACTATGATAGCTCCCTTGAGACCTCCTGTCACTTCAACCTTTGGCTGCACCAGGTGCATACCTAAAGCACTAATCATCACTCTTGGAATAACAATAAAATTTACCATCCAATTGGTTGGGTGGCAGTCGTTTGTTGGGATGATGTAATAGTTGTTGTTTCCCCTGTCTTCCTTAGACGTTTGAATTATCTATGGATTTTTTAGAGTTGACCTTGTATTTTCACTAGGACGTAACGGTCAGTGGCTTTATAGGTAGAAGTGAACGTTTTGTAACGGGTGGTAAATGCTTTTGTGGTGGGATCTTGCATACTCATTGCCAAATACTATTGGTTGACCCTTTAACCCTAAACAGAATCCAATCAAATATCAACACAAGAGCATCCAAACGTGGGTATGAGAGAACATTGTGCCACTGTGAACCCATAAAGAAATGACGTGTGCTTGGATGAATGACTTACCATGTCAAGCAATCCTTGTTGGACGGAAACTAGGTGGAAGTGGGACGCGTGGTGAAATTTCATTGCATCGAGTATAGCCACTCCATCAGCCAGTTTATGTTGAGCACTTTCACTTTAGTCGACGTACGTAAACCATTGATCTTCCACCTGTGCTTTATGATAACTGTTGATCTATCATGACCTATTACGAGGTCTCTCAGTGGTTTAAATTGACAGTCTTGCCTTTATATGTGATGACGTTTGTGGGGCCATTACAAGTCATTTTTAATGCAATATTTCGATGAATTGCCCATCTATGGTGATGTTCAAAGCACCGATTATCATGTCACACACTCAAGTGTTGAACACTTAGTGTAGCCCTCCTATCTACAACCCTGCTTTCCTCTCGCTTCCGCTTGCTAACTCCGCCCAATGCATCACCATTATCCACTCATACATCATGCCATTGTCCTGTACATTTGTCACCGTCAGAAGGTACCCGTGGTTCCCTCAAACCTCTACACACAATTACTCGCTTCCAAATATAAGCACGTTTTAACTTATATTGTTTTACTTTTTATTAAGCAGCTTTATTTTTAATTGCAAAATATAATATATTATATAGTTTTATACTATATTGCATATTATATAATATTTTTCTATTATATGTGTTAAATTGAAACCAAAATTGTTTAATTTAATATTTATTTTTACTAAGTACATTACTTGTAATTAAAATTGTTAAAGTGGTTATTACTAAGTGTATTTATAAATCAATTATATGGTTTGTATTTTTTATGTAAAGTAAATATTTATATTTTATAAAATTTATATGCTTTATTTTAATAAAATAAAATTTTAAAAAATAATTTTGAGTAATTTGATTAATTACTATTTTTTATTATTATTATTATTATCTTTATTAAATTGACAATTCATCTATAACCACCAAGTATTTAATCTTATTAAATATTAATTTTATAAAAAACATTGCATCTCATATTTTACAATTTTTTTTTATAATATGATGAACACTACAGGGATAAATTATTAGGCCATCAAATCCCACTAACATATAGTAAAACCAATGCACTTAAAATTGTCCAATAAAAATAATGCAATACATATTTTAACCATAGAAAACATAGAAAACATGATATTAATAATCTAATAGTTAGTTGTTTTATCTTTTAGTGTATTCATATAAAAAAAAAAGGGTACTATAAAAAAAAGATAGAAATTTATATTGAAATTTAAAATTTTATATTTAACTATTAAAAAATTATAAGAAATATTTAAAGTAAATAAATAAAATAAAATTTAAATTGTGTTATTTAACTCTTAAGTGAAGAAGAAAATTAGATTGAGATTTTATATTTTATGGTTAATTATTAAACAACTATAAGAAATATTTGTCAGTCTATAAATAAAAGAGTACTTAGATTATGTTATTTAACTCTAAGTTTGAATAAGTTGGTAGTTAAATTTATTTGGTCATGCTTTTATTCTTACTTTATGTAAATTGAACGAAAATTAGATAAAATTCTTATGTAAAAAGGTTCAAAAAATATCATTAATCATGAATAGAGTGTGTGATCATAAAATGTCAAAAAATTAGATATTCATCACATAGATATATGGACAAGTGGATCTATAGCCACCAAGTATTTAATCTTATTAGATATTAAATTTCTAAGAAGGCGCTAGAACTTGATACCTTCTAATATATTTTTATAATAATATGAAGACTAAATGACATAATATATAGGGAAAAAAAAGTCAAGCCTTCAAACCCACAGTAATATAAAGTAAAATTAATGTACTTAAAATTATTTCATAAAAATATTAATATTTATTTCAAAGGGATCCCATAAAAATAATAATAAACATTTATATTCATAAACACGTGATTATAAATCTAAATTTTAACCAAAAGACAAGGTATAGAATTTTAATCGTTCCTTACTTGGTTACATCTTTCCATCCACCTCAAAGATTTGAAACCCCACCAAATCCTTCATCTAAATTAATCTAAGTATTTTGGAGTGTTGGAGTTCTTCATCCCTTATGAATAATTTGCAAATAATATTATGAGTAATTAAATATATAGGATTTATAAGGTTTATGATAGTTTAATCCTCAATAAAAGAAGATGAAACTAGGCTTTTCTATATAATATTATGATAATATTATATTTCTATATTATATAATATTTATTTATTTTATTATGATTTATATTATATATTATATTATTATATTATTATCTTATAATATATCATAATATCATATGTTATAATATTATAAATAATATAATTTAATATATTATATATAAGTATTATATATTTAAATTCTTATATTATATATAATAATATAATATATTATCTTATAATACATCACATATAATAGTTTACATATTATAATTCTACATGATTTTTTTAATGCATTAAAAACTTGTATATTATGTTTATTTGTATAATATAATATTTATATTTAATATAACAATATAATATTTATAATATAATATATTATAATATTTATATATAATATATTATAATATTTATATATAATATATTATAATATTTATATATAATATAATATAACAATATTATATATAATATTATATTTATATGTAATATAACAACATAATATTATATATATATATATATATATATAATTTTTTATTTTTTTTAAACACTACTTTGGTTAATTAATGCTCCAAGTGTTTAGGGTGTACTCCTACCATCTCCAATATACTATTAAAAGCCTTATCTATAAGTGAAACCACTATTCATATCCCCAATAATAGATTTACATATAGTGTTGGTCTAATATTATTATTTATAATTAGAGGTAAGGTTAGTATCAAAATCCCTCCCAATAGTAAAATAGTATTATAATTATAGTGTTTCCATTTAAATTTTCCCACATTTTAATATGGATAGAAAGTTTTGTTGAAGGGTGTTTCAAACGCCAAGTTATCAAGACATATTAACATTAATAATAGTGATTATGCTAACTAGATGAAATCTTGGGAGATGATGTACATATCTACCCACCATTAAAATAAATATCAAAAATAAATATCAAATTTAAGATCTTATGATACATCTCTACTCACCATAATAAGGAAAGACCCTCTTTATTATTATTAATTTTTGATTGGTTTAACTAACTTTATAATATCATACTAATATTAAAATAAATAAATTATTTTTGATTGTGTTGTGCCCATAATTTTTTTGCCACAAAAACCTAACAATTTTCTTTTTTTGTTTTAAAACCTTAACGCATACATATTGTGTTTAATTATCTAGAGCCACACATGATAAAAAAAATTCCAGACATCAGGAGAAAATAATGACTCTAAACACTAGGTTTACAATTGTTATTCCCTTTGGTATTTTATCTTCATCAACAACACTCACAATGTTAAAAGACGTATATATTTAGAAATATTACTAGATTGGTGTTAATATCATCCTTTGAATTCTTTGATTGTAACAATAATGATTATTTAATCACATATTTTACATATACAAATACTACATATATTCAAATAATAATTTTCAATGTCTTACAACTACTAATTTTCATAAATATAATAAATAATCTAGATTTCTTATTATATTTTAATTTCTACAAGAACCATAATTAAATAACATATCTTATTTACCCTATTATATATAAGATAAACAAAAGAATGAGAAATAAATAGTTAATAAGTAATAAATATTATATATAAAGAATAAATATAAATTATTGTTAAAGGCTAATTCTCAGGTATCCATTCTCCTTTTCTTATAAAAAGTAAAGTTAATAATACATATATTTTTTAGTTATTTTAAATCACTAAATACCCTCCCCCTTTTTAAGGAGTGGAAATCGATTCACTTACCATTTATTGGGAAGGAACATTCAAGTTAATAAATCACATAAAGTTAATATGAAAACAATTACCTATATCTTTTTTTTTCTCCTTTTTTCTTAGGGAATAGAAGTACACAAAATTTAATTAAATGATAATGGATTAAAGTGTTCCAACAATGGTAACCATATGAGCTATAATTATTTTAACATTCATCAGAAAACTTTTATATAACTATTCATGAAAAACTATTGTATCAAATTTAATACAATAATAAACATATTAATACGTTTGCTTTGCAAATCAATATAAAATTTATGGTGGCCAGATCCTTATATATATATATATATATATATATATATATATATAATGCATTAAAAAAATCATCAACTAATCAAATTATTTTTAAAATTTTATTTTATTACAATAAAGCATATAAATTTTATAAAATATTTTAATTACAAGTAATATTCTTAATAAAAATAAATATTAAATTAAACAATTTTAATTTGAATTTCACATATAACTGTTGTGCACACATTATATAATATGCAATATAAGATAAAACTATATAATATATTATATTATACAATTAAAAATAGAGTTACCTAATAAAGAACAAGTAAAAGATTAAATACTCGGTGGTTATAGATGAATTGCCAATTTAATAAAGATAATAATAATAAATAAAATACATTAACTAATCAAATTACTCAAAATTATT
>VDFB02153241.1:0-13238 GCA_007258455.2 Sequoia sempervirens | reverse complement strand
TGTAAGAATTTAAAATTCTGAGTGGGGGACATGTAAGAATTTTTAAAATTCTGAGTGGGGGAACATGTAAGAATTTAAAATTTTGAGTGGGGGACATGTAAGAATTTAAAATTTAAATTCTTACATCCACATTTTGGTGCTATTGGATTGGTGCTATTGTGGAAAATAACCCTTTCCCAATCCTTGTTGAAGCTCAAGTGATGAAATGCAAATGGCGAAGAGCAAAATTACTTCTCAAACCAAGAGAGTAACTTTGCATGAAAATGTAGATGATAGATGAAGAATGAGGCCCTCAATTTATAGAATATTTTGATAAGAAGATGGCCAATGAGATGAGGCCACTTGTCAACTTGTGAGTGGTTGAGGAGTGAGCACATTTTGGCCAATGTGCCAAAAGTTTTAAAATGGTTGAGTGGGGGGACATGTAAGACTTTTAGAATTTAAAATTCTGAAAATGTTGAGTGGGAAATATGTAAGAATTTAAAATTCCGAGTGGGGGACATGTAAGAATTTAAAATTCTGAGTGGGGGGACATATAAGAATTTAAAATTTTGAGTGGGTGACATGTAAGAATTTAAAATTTAAATTCTTACATCCACATTTTGGCCATGCTGAAAATGTTGAGTGGGGGACATGTAAGAATTTAAAATTCTAAAAATGTTGAGTGGGGAATATGCAAGAATTTAAAATTCTGAGTGGGGGACATGTAAGAATTTTTAAAATTCTGAGTGGGGGGACATGTAAGAATTTAAAATTCTGAGTGGGGGACATGCAAGAATCTAAAATTCTGAGTGGGGGACATGTAAGAATTTAAAATTTAAATTCTTACATCCACAATTTGGTGCTATTGAATTGGTGCTATTGTGGAAAATAGCCCTTTCCCAATCCTTGTTGAAGTTCAAGTGATGAAATGCAAATGGTGAAGAGCAAAATTATTTGTCAAACCAAGAGAGTAATTTTGCATGAAAATGTAGATGATAGATGAAGAATGAGGTCCTTATTTATAGATATTTTTATAAGAAGATGGCCAATGAGATGAGGCCACTTGTCAACTTGTGAGTGGTTGAGGAGTGAGCACATTTTGGCCAATGTGCCAAAAATTTAAATGGTTGAGTGGGGGACATAAGACTTCGTCGAGTGGGGGACATGTAAGAATTTAAAATTCTGAGTGGGGGGACATGTAAGACTTTAAAATTCTGAGTGGGGAGACATGTAAGAATTTAAAATTCTGAGTGGGGGACATGTCATAATTTAAAATTCTGAAAATGTTGAGTGGGGAATATTCCTCAAAGATGCCATGTTGAAAGAAAATAAGGATTTTAATAAATCAATAAATTGATTTATTTGTTCAAGTGGGTGGTTAGATTAATTTAATCAGGTTAGATTAGCCTAATGATGATTAGGATGTTTTGACCCTTTTGACTTGAATTTTTGATTTATTAAATGAATAACCTTAGAAATGAAATTAATGTTGATGAATGGACCTAATTAACTACTTGATGCAGATTTTGCATGTTTACATTTTGCCCCTCTTTGAAGCAATGTACTTGCTGCGTTGGTTCAAAGAATAAACTTACCACAATCCAAATTTAAAAATTTTCTGATTTTTTCAGTTGCCCCGGCGGAAAGAAGTACACTAGTACATTGCCCCCTCGAGGGATCGAGCAAAAAGATTCGTTTTGAGGGTTGATCTCTCGATAAAGAGGTTCAATATGGATGGTTATGGATGATGATGCAAATGAGATATTTTGAGATGGATGATGCGATATGCTATGATTATGCGATGGATGATTTATGTAGATATATGATTTAGGAGATGCTTAGACTAACAGATCTAAATTATGATGATGATGCAAATGCAATGCATGTGAAATGATCGATGTTTCCTATTATGTAAGATATGAATGATATGTGGTATGCTGGCAGTTTGTGGATGCAGGATGGAGGTATGATGGATGCATTGATGATGTTGTGTTAGCGCAGAGAAAGAAGAAATGAGATGATGACAAGAGAATCCAACAAGCCAACTTTATGAGATATGATGATGATGACAGATGATGATGAGAAATGGATAATTTGCTTATCAAGGATTGGAATTTTAAAAGGGTCACTTACTTTATGTTTGATAACACACATAAGCACGATGCATCAAGGTATAAAGGACCAGGATGGTGTGGTACTTAGTGTGATGGACTTTGACTTGACAAATAGATAGGAGTATTCTTGTTCACACTTGTCGTACGGAAACCTTGCTAGGATGCACTTTAGAAGTTTCAAACATCTCAGACCAAAACACGGAAAGGTATAACGAATCAATGCAATAGTCAACGAGCTGTCCAAAATATCCTCTATACATATCTAACACATAAAGTATTCGCCAAGTTATTTTACAAAAACGTCCAACAAGCATAGCAAACAAGAAGGATAATGATCATTGCCCCATTTCTATCTCTCTAAATCCTTCGTTCGGAGATCATCGAGAGATCCTTGGACTGAGCGCAATAAAATAAGTCAAAAGACAAAGATAAAGCACACACACAAGTTGATGTTCTTCAATACTGCTAACCAAAAGGGAATGTGTTTTTAAGGATAAGAATCAAAACTATTGCCAAAAGATGATGCCCATTGTAGGAAGGATTCATCCTAGGACATGTTAGTGGATGGCGGCACGTCGTTTTGTTTATCCAAAGTGCTCTTTCTGATAAATAATGCCCCTTGTAGGAAGGATTCATCCTAGGACATGATGTTATCAGATGATTGATTTGGGATTGTTTGGATGATGGATTATCGACACAAAAAATTGACCAACTTGCTTACATACTGACTTAAACATGAGACTTGACATTTTATTTTTTTGAAGTTTAACTTTTAACCTGCTTAGACTTGTTTCTAATTGTTTCACCAAAGGTTGAGGGTGATGATCAATTTATTATGGATGGTGTTTATTGCGGGTGCAAGTGAGAGGAGATGGATGGATTTTTTCAAATATTTGGATGTTTTTGATGTTTTGTAATGTTTTGAGGCTATTTTTTGGTATTATCGAGATTTTTCAAATGTTTTTGATTTTTTGATTTTTCAATGTTTTGGGGTTTTTTGAGATTTTGACCAAGAGACTAACCTAAAAACCTATCTTAGGGGCCTCGGGGGCTGATCAACAGATTAGCCTTGCCTACGTTATACACGCAGAGACCACGTAGTTCAGAATGACAACTTGATCAATTTACAGATGAAGATATACATGATGAGATGTTAGTTTATTATGACAGACTCCTAAAGGACTAACCTAACTGTCTCGGGGGATGATCAAAGATCAACCTTTCCTATGTTCAAGCTCAAAGACGACGTAGTTCGACTGGTGCTAGAAGGAGGGTTTTTGGTCTATTTTAAAATATAGGCAGCACCTCTATGTACTGCAATGTCACCAACTCTTTCACTAAACATTGTCAGGCACGAAAATAGATGAGTGTCCAATCTTGCATTGGGAGGTTCAGCGTTGACAGATGATCTTCTTTGAGCATGGGTTTTCAAATCAAACTGACCAAATATTATGTGACAATTGATTTCAATGTTGCTTTAATTGCATAGGGCTCTAATCGCTTTATTTTATTGCTTTTATATTGCTGTCTAATGTTGCATATTTCAGGATAACAAGTCTATTGATTTCGGCTTAACGTAAGTTTGTACACAATATCAGGTCTTGATTTCGACTTGCTGTTTAGAAAATAAACACTCTATTTACTGAAAAATCTCTTTTGTGATTTTTATATCAATTATGGTTGTGTCATTTCGATTGCAAATGGTAGATGCATTGACTAAATTTGAAAGGATATATATATTCTTGTTATCTAATGCTTTAACTCAGTCACAATTCACACACTTTGTCAAGCAAAGCCTGTAATCTCTAGTTTACCAAACACCCCTCCTTTAATGCCTGGACCACCACCATCGAGTCACCTTTAATTTCCACCTTACCCACCTGGAGCTTCATACACAGTTTTAGTCCCTCCAGTAGAGCCCGAAGCTCCACCTCTGTGTTTGTCATTACCGAAAGGTGCTCAACTATCTCTGCTAACAAATTGCCCTTGTCATCCCTAATGCAACACCCCAAGCCCGTGATACCCAAATTTCCTTGAGAGGCCCTATCGAAGTTCAGTTTGCACCAACCTGCCTTAGGGGGTTCCCAAGAAGCATTCCTCCTTGCTTCATTCCTGCCCTCCTTGTTGCAAGCACCAAGTTTGGGTACCTCCAAACCAAACCAATTTTTGTGCATGCTTGCATCCCACTCTAAAAAGCACCAATCTCCTTCACTCTTTGATTTCACTCTTCCATTCATTACTTCCATAATCGCCGCTTCCAAGCGATTAATGAAAGCCAGAAAGAACCTCGCCTTTTCTGAAAAAAATGCCTATTTCATTCTTTCCAAATCTCCCAAATGACCAAGGACGGGTTCATGATCCACAAGTCATGATAGAGAGAATCCTTTTTCAAGACTGGCCAAGCAAAAAAAAGAGAGAGAACATCATTTGGAAATGCACCACTCTAGCCCAACTTGGCATAAAGCCATCTCCAACAAGCCTGGGCAAAAGGGAAACCAAATAATAGATGATCCAAATTTTCCTCAACCCTTTTACATAAAATGCATCGTGAGGGGCCCTCGTATCCCAAAACCAAAAACCTATCAGCTGTGAGGATCCTCCCTCTAAGCAGCGCCCAAGCAAAGGTTTCAGCCTTTAGAAGGCAAGCACTGCTCCAACACAAGTGCAAAGGTAAAGGCGAAGGTCTCTCCTCCACCCTCTACAACTTGTAGCCATCCTTAGAAGTGTAGTTCCCTATAGCAGAACCAACCCAGACCAGACGGTCCTCCCCAGGTCTGATCACCACCATTCTTTTTTCCAATTCAACTTGTAAAAGACCTTCCTCCTCTTTAGGGATCAGACCCAAATCAATTCTTTTCCAGACAAATTCTAGGACACCATCCACCCGACGTTCCTCCATATAATCGTGTATATATGCACCCCATGATCATGAAAGAATCTCCTTCGTTCTATTGAGTCCTACAGAGGACTTTAGACTCGGCCAACCGCACCAAGAATATTCCCAAAATTTTGCCTTCTGGCCATCATAAATATCCCAAGAAAGACTTTCCAAAACTAGGGGTCTACAAGCTTTGATGAAATTCCACACACGTGACCCATTTGGAAGATTTGCGGCCCTTAAGATGCTTGCTAAATCCTCCTCCTCCAGGTACTTATATTGAATAATTATGGCCCACTTCACCTAGTTCCTAGTATACAAGCTCTATATCAACTTGGCACCCAGGGCCTTATTTTGCTTCAACACATCTTGAATCCCTATTCCACCAGCCTTCTTTTATTTGCAAATCATGTCCTAAGAGATTAGAGGAAACTTCCTCTAATTCGAAGTACCTTTCCAAAAGAATCAATGCATTATTTGGTTAAGTTGTGAAGCCCTATAGCAAGGCAGAGCCAGACACGAAAGCAAATAAATTGGTAGAGCTGCAATCATTGCTTTTAGCATCACAATTCTTCTAGCCCAAGATAACCACTTCCCACTCCAAGAGGACAATCTCTCATTAACTTTACTGATCAAATTCTCCCATAACTTCCTTGTCTGTACCCCTTTGTCAACCGGAAGACCCAGATAGGTCATTGGGAGGACACCAATTTTGAAGTTCAGGGTTGCAGTAACTTGCTCTGCCAATCTCTAGTTTGTATTTAGAAAGAATACCTTCGATTTTTCCTCACTCACCTGTTGCCCTGCTGCTATTTCATAACTATGAAGAATAGCTTTCAAAGTCTCTGCCTCTTGAATGGTGGGACAAGCAAAACACAAGGTATCATCAACAAATTGTTGATGAGACAATGCAGGCAATCTACTTGTGACTTGGATACCTTTAAGTTGACCCTCCTCAACCGCCCAACATAAAGACCTCCCCAAAGCTTCCACCATTAAGATGTATATAAAAGGAGATAAAGGATCTCCTTGTTTCAAACCCCTAGAAACTTAAAAGAAACTGAAGGGCTCACCATTGACCAGAATCGAGAAGCGAGGAGTGGAGATGTAAGTAAAAATCTAATCAATCCAAGACTTTTCAAAACCAAAAGCCTCCAAAACCTTACAAAGAAAATGCCAATCCACCAAATCATACGCCTTCCTAATATCAAGCTTCACCAGCATGCCTAACCTACCACTGGATTGAAGAGAATGGATAGCCTCTTGTGCAATGATGAACCCATCAAAAATAGATCTTCCAAGGACAAAATCCGTTTGTTCCTCTAAAATAAGGCCCAACATGATGTCCTTCAAACGATTTTCCACCACTTTTTCCTGGATTTTGTATAGGGTGTTGCATAAGGAAATCAACCTGAACTCGTCCAATGACATTGGCTTTTCCTTCTTCAGGATCAAGGCCATAAATGTATTGTTCGCTTCCCTTAGAAGACAACCATAAATACACAATTCCTCTAAGGCCAACGCCACCTCTTGTCCAACCATGTCCCAAAAGACCTGAAAAAAACTGGCTGGGAATCCATCTGGACTTGGAGCCTTATCTGGGTGCATCTGAAAGGTTGCCTTCCTAACTTCCTCCAAGGTGAAAGGACTCAATAGAATCCTATTTTGTTCCCGAGTCACCAAGGCCGTAATCCTTTCTAGGAACAACTTTTGATGAGCAAGGTTAGAGCCCTCCAAAATATTGAGAATTCGATTAAAAAACCTCACCACCAAATTAGCCACCTCTTCCTGACCTTCCACAAGCGACCCATCCTCTTTTTGCAGGCTGGAGATTTTGTTCCTTTCCCTCCCTATTTTGGTTGAATTGTGAAAAAAATTGGAATTGTGATCTCCTTCTCTAACCCACTTGTCTTGGGATTTTTGCCTCTAGAAAACTTCCTCCCTAGCTAACACCTCTTCCCATTCTTTCAAAAGAATTTTTTCTTGAAAGAAAATGGTTTCATCCATCCCCTCAGTAAGGACTCGATCATTCACTACTGCCAATTCTGCCTCAATATGACGCTTGTCCTCAAAGATGTTTCCAAAGCATTCTCTATTCCAAATTCTAATTTTCTGTTTGAGACCTTTCAGCTTGCTCACTACCCTAAATAGGCCATTGCCAAGCACCTACTGCTCCTGCCACCAATCTTTCACTTTATCCTGAAATGAGGAATCATGGAGCCACATTTGTTAGAATTGAAATGGGCACCTCATTAGCTTCCATTCACCAAGAATCTCCAGGAGGAATGGGTAATGATCTGACCCAGAGAAAGGAAAAACCTTCCCTTCCATTGAGAATGGAAACATTGTTAGATCCCCATTGAACAAAAATTTGTCCAGCTTCTTTGCGATCCCACTGAAACCTTTCCTCCTATTCATCCAAGTGAATGCACCATTAGCCAGCTGAATATCCATTAAGGAATTAGAGATTACAAAATCTTCAAAATCAGCTTGCGACTTCAATTTCTTCGTAACGCCACCACGCTTGTCCTCTGCCTTTAGAATCACATTGAAATCATCGCCTAAAATACATATCTTATCTTGCTGTGATTGAAGGAAAAGCCCTATATCCTACCAAACTCTATGTTTTTGGATGTGATTTGAAGGCCCATACACATTTAGCAAAAGGAACTCCAAGTCCGAGTTTGGACTTTTCACCTTACTTTCCAACCACCATCTACCAGCTACCACCTCCACCAGGGAGACAAGCTGCGAACGCCACATAGTTATAAGGCCCCCAAGAGTCCCCATAGAGTCAACTAAGGAAAAACTTCAAGCTTTCATTTTTTATTTCAAACTTCCTATCTCTTCAGAACGTTGTTTTGACTCCTGAATCAAGACAATGTTGACCTTACAATCCTCCAAAAGATGTTTGAGTAGATGTAGCTTGTTAGGGGCATTTAAGCTCCTAACATTCCAGCTAAGAACCCTCATTGCTCCCCGGGAAGGGTCACTCCCTTCCATCATCTCAAGTGCATGGTGACTTTTTGCTGACTAGCCGCTCTTGCAGCCATAGATTTGCGCTCTTCATTAGTCTTCCTCCCCACTTTCTTCTTGTCTCTGCAATCTGGCGCCACTTTCCCAGAGCCCTACAACATTACACCTAATTTCTTCATTTCAGACTGCTTATCAACTTCTATAGGTTGGATAACTGAGGAAAAACTTCAAGCTTTCATTTTTGCTTTCAAACTTCCTATCTCTTTAGAACGCTGTTTTGACTCCTGAATCAAGAAAATGTCAACCTTACAATCCTCCAAAAGATATCTAAGTAGATGTCGCTTGTTAGGGGCATTTAAGCCCCTAACATTCAAGCTAAGAACCCTCATTGCTCCTCGGGAAGGGTCACTCCCTTCCCTCATCTCAAGTGCATGGTGACTTTTTGTTGACCAATCGCTCTTGCAGCCATAGATCTACGCTCTTCATTAGTCTTCCTCCCCACTTTCTTCTTATCTCCACAATATGGCGTCGCTTTCCCAGAGCCCTACAACATTTCACCTAATTTCTTCATTTCAAACTGCTTATCAACTTATGTAGGCTGGATAATCCCCACAGGAGGCTGAGCCAGAGTGAAATCTAGTACTCCCTCTTCCACTTCGCGTGCTTCAACCTGATGGTCAATCATTGAAAGGGGTTCTGCCCTGAAAGACTCCAAACAAAACCATTTGAAGGTTTTGCTCATCATTCGAATCCTTATTTTCCCAGTCTGACTCCTGAGCTTTATTTTTGGATACAACATTCTCCACCTCACAAGCACCCATCATAGCTCAAAGTTCATTACCTACTTCCATTATTGTCTCCCATTCATTTAGCTCCTAGTCCAGAATGGTAACATTCACCTTTAGTGAGGCAAGGGCCTCATCTTCCACTTGATTCTTTTCCATCGGAATCAAGCCCAAGGGAAAGCCCCTTGAGTTAGTTAGCGAGAGCTTAGGCTTTCGTTGCTCTACCACCTTCAGCGCCCCATGCTGGAGCAAGTTGCTCAGGACAAGCTCCAAAGCCATCCCTTTTAAGAAGCCTTCACCCGAATTTGCAATCTCCTTCCCTTTTGGGGTGGGCTTTAAACGCTCTTTTAAGCCCTCCCTCACCCACATTTTTGACACTATCCTTTGGAATTGTGACCATTTCCAGCTAACCTTTTGGGTCCATTTAACCCCCTTGAAGGATAGCTCCATCTCCTCCCATAGCTCAATCCAAGGAGCCACTTTGACTAAAATCCTCATCAAACCCTCATTGTTGTCCTTGATGGCCATCTCATCCGATGAAATAAAGAGACCCAGAGCACCACCAATCCATTCCAAGACCTTTGGAGACCACAACTCAGAAGGCATATTTTCTATTTCTACCCAAACCTTCATTTTCTCCAGGATGTGCATTAACGAGTCAAAGCATTTTGTCTAGGCCAAAAAATAGAACCTAAACCCATCCATCGTAAGAGAAGAGGAGTTCATAATTTCTAACCTTAAGGAAGAGGATGTGCATTCGACCAAGAGGAAGTTGTTTTTCAAAAATTGGATATGCACCTTATCTTGCCACTTCTCCTGCCACCACTGTTGCATGCATGTTTTAGTGCAGCTATCTCCCAACCATTTGGCAAAGAAGGCTCTATTCTCAAGAGACACATGTCTAGCGCCCAATAATGAATCTGGAATCTCTTGTCAGACTTGCAACTTTTTTTCCCCTTGAGACGACATCTCAACCACCTGAGCCTTATCCTTAGGAACCGACATGGGTCTTTTCTCAACCCATTGCATCTTAGGCGCTAAATCACCCCTAGGGATATCTAACTTATCCCTTCTTCCCTTTGAGTTCTCAGGGAACCGCTTTGAAACCCCATCATGTCGTCGCTTTTGCTCGTTCCCCCCATACCCCATGGGCGAGCGCTTTCTTTTCCTATGTTCACGAAATCTTGGAGATTTCTCCCTCTGAAGCCTCCAACCAAAGACCCAGGGCAGGTCTTTGCACAACTGTTGATGATAGCTCCTACGGTCCTCATTACTTCTAGGGTTCTTGTCAGTTTCCTTTGGAGAAGGTCTCCTGCCATGATCAAACTGATCATTGACCCAATGATTGATATGGGACCTTGATGTTGGTGTGTGTTCCTCCGACGATCCTGCCTCGAATGCTCAACTTTCTCTGCATCCCTAGCCCTAGAATCTGCTTGAGAATACCTACTACCTCTGAGAGCTCCCATAATGGCTCCTTCTTGAGAATGAAAACATAATTAACCTCCATTATAAATTAATTAATATTATATAATATAATAATAATCATATTATAAAGGGGCGGTGGGCCTAGTTCAATTGGCTAAAGCATCCCATTGTAGGCAAGAGGTCACAAGGTTTAGTCTCCCCATTGTCCCTGTGGTACTAGAGGGCGTGTCGCACCAACATCACCAGTCACATGAAAAAAGTTTACCAACCACATTACAGTTTATAAGGGGGCGGCTACCCAATTTCGATTCCTATAGTCTAAAAAAATTGTATTATAAAATATATTACTAGTAATATTATATATTCAACAAATATATATTAAATTAATTATGTATAGATAATATACATAATTAAAATTATATAAATAAATATTATTCTTGATATACTATATATATCTACTAATATGATTATTATTATATATTTATGATATATATAATCATATATTAGCTATTAATTAATATAATAATATTTAATATACAATAGAATATTCCTTTCAAATATTTATTTTTCTACTACACATTTAAAAAATGTATTACTACTACTTAAAGCTAGTTACATATTAAACAAAAATAATCTCCATAGCCACTTTCATACATTTTTTGTAGGAAGCAATGAGTTACACATCTCTAATACAAAAACAAAGTTGAAGTTGAAACGATCTTTATTCTCTTCAAAAGTGTTTGGTTCTAATCTTCAACGAGTAGAATCAATGCAACATCTTCAACAAGCACAATGAATATTTGTAAATGTTATAGGCTTCTCATCTCAACATATTGATTATAAACTTCAATTGTATAATTATTTAATAGAACTTGTAATGTATTGATCAAAATGGTCTACAAATAGACATTGTGTATATTATTTTCAATTCTATACATTTATACTCATGTAATAATTATTATATGTAAATATCATTAACAAACAACATGTTACACATTTTACCAATAGGAATCAGACGCATTGCATTTCTTTCATTAACATTTGCAACATATAATTCTAAGTTTTGTTGAATTAGGTTCTTTTATTTTAACTTTTAAACATCATTTATAAGAATTTTTTTAAAGTAATTCAACAAACTTCATTTTATTAATAGTGTTAGCAAATTAATTATAGACATGATAGGTGGCAAAATATTTCCACTAGATTTAGAATACATTATTTTTTATGGTTGAATTTCAATCAATATTAATATTTTGAATAATATTGAATAATGTTGTATATATCATGATATTAAAAAGACTTACAAATCTAAAAATATGTGCAAATCTATGGTGATATATATCACCCAACAAATTCAATCAATATCATGATATTTTTGTCCAATTCCATTGGCTAATAGGTGTGTACAGTAATATTTGTATGATGTAAGCATTATTAATAACGTATGATTTTTGGATCCATTCATATACAAATACTATTTATAAATAGTGAATTGCTTTGTATGACAACGAAAGAATGCTATGTAGCCTAACTTTGGAATAAAAACAAAAAAATACAAGCTCTTTTTTGGTAAGACATGGCTATATTCTTTGAAGATATGGTTAGTGAGGAAACTTTAAGATGTACATGACATGAAGATGGGTCAATAATTATAGTTTTGAGGGTACTATATGGTGTTATGGCATGCCAATGTGAAAAAGTTGGTGCTGCTTTTTACTGTTTACTTTGACAATGGATAATATATACTGCATTTTTGCACATGGGGTTCAGAAACATGATCCTATAAAGATTTTTTTTTGATAAGAAAATCAATAACTAGAATTTCTATCAAATTTCCATTTATGGGAATTGTTAGTTTCTAAAAAAAAGGATTTATAAAGAAATGGTATCATTTTGGAAATTGTGAATGTGTTGCAAAAAGGACTAAGTATTTATAAAGTGCTTTGTAGTGTTTGAGTAAGGGGAATAAGGGGAATCACTTTTTAGGATAGGTGCATTCTATTTCCATACATTTGTTTTTATGTTTTGAGATTTATTTAAACTAGGAAGAATGCTAGTTGATTGTGTAGTTAGCTGTCATAGGTAGGTATACTAATGCATTCATCTAGTTTTATTAATTTGTTCAAATGAACCAATAGGAATAAAGAATTAAAATTAGTTGACTATTTTTTCTAATGTATATATTTTTCTAAAATTTATTTCAATATATGAAAACTATTTTTCTTTAATTGTATTGGATCATAGTATGTACAATCATATTAGTATGAGGTAAGCATTTTGACTAATGCATCACTATTTGATACTTTTCATTTAAAAACACTATTTCTAAATAGTATAAAGTTTGTCTATAATATGTCTAGTCAATTATGCAATAGTAAATAGTGAAACTATTTGATTTGATTGACAAAGTTTGTTTAATGTATTAATATATTATATACTAAAATAATGTTATAGTAATAATAATATAACACTATAGATAATTAGTATATTATTGTTAGTATATGTTTTTGATAATATAAGCAAGGAAGGGCCTTGATCCCGTGGAACAATAGCAAATCAAAAAAAGATACCAAGGTGGGAAACAACACCACCATCCAAACCAAAAAAGAACATGATAATGACATGTAGGCCAAGATTTAAAACCATCACTATAGTCCAACCCATAATTATCAAAAATAAAAAGTTACTACCAGCAAAATTTAAGCTACGAAGACTATTGATTAAGTCCATAGTATACCAGGTGGTATTCCACCAGATCTTAAAGATAAAAAACGAACAGTCCCAGATATTGATAAAAAACAAAAAACCCATCAAAAGCAAGAAAAACAACAACCCAAGCCATTAGCTAGCCTTCCTTAATAGGTCCCCATACTCCCCTAAGAGAGCCACATACTCACGCCAATCAGGTCCCTCTGTTTCATCCAATAGTTTGAGGGAGTCAGCCTTTCCTTGCTTCTTGAGTTTTATGCTAATCTTTGCTTCTCTCGAGGCTGCTCCCAACATCGTGCATCTCATTAGCCTATTGGAGAATCTCATCAAGGTCACCAAATCCCTTTCCATATCCTCAAATTGGAC